>UELU01137470.1:14593-136106 GCA_900490025.1 Megastigmus dorsalis | reverse complement strand
ATATCGAATTATTGAATATCCGGTTGGTAAGGCAGAAACTGTTTTATCGGTCGGATATGGATAGTTAATAATAACTAAACAAATACTTAAAATTATTCAAATCCCAAATACAGGTGCACTACCTCTGTGAATTATCTATCACTTGGCAAAGTTACAAGTAAATATTTCCAGTACACCCTTAAAAATTTCTGCACCGAAAAAACGCACTCATTTCGATGCAAATACTTATTTTTTCGGTGCAGAAATTTTTGAAGGTGTCGTTGAAATATTCACTTGAAATTTTGCTAGAAGATAGATAATTAATAGACGAAGTGCACCTGTATTTGGGATTTGCTTAATTTTACCTATTTATTTAGTTATTACTAATTATTCATATCCGATCGGTAAAACAGTTTGAGTGGTAACTGTAGGACTTTGACACCCCCTTAAAGAGTAATAATTATTATTCGAGTACTATGATTGCAGAATTCAAACCCTTTGAGAAATGATATGCAATCGAAGATGTTAATAGCTCTATTAAATCTATGTATTTATATGACATTTTAAACGTTCTACACATAGTATCGACAGTATCTTGGATTCAAGGATGTATATGAGATCAAACTACAAGAATAGTATATTTATATTTAGGCTCTCTATTTTGGCATCTGAAATGATCTCCCAAATTTTATTGAAATCACTGTCCCAAAACATCTCGGAAGTGTAATCTCAAGACAATCGACGAACCTTATACCCCAACCCCTCAAAGTCCAAACAGTGCAAAGAACCCAACTTCGAGAGTCCACAAAGATCATACAAACAATTTCTGTCACCTTAGCAACGCGATCTATTAACGATTAGGGGGACCTGTCGCGTCGCTGCAGACACTTGGGAAAAGCGCGAGACTGTGAAGCTCGTACTTGCGATAAAGAGCGTGAAAAAAAAATTAAAAACAAACAGCCCGATAACCAAGCGACAGCTTTACCTTTGCGTATACCTCCGCTTCTCTAGTCCCGTATCAAAGGCTTTTTTTACGGCCAAAGCAACTGATTCTTTATGTATGAAAAAAAAATCTCCGCTTGCAAAGAATCCGAGAAAATTGCTAAAAAGAAGAAGAAGACGAAGAAGAAGAAGAAAAGAATTGAGGATAAACGATTATGTATGCGAGCGCGAATCATCGGTTTACCGCCCTGGTGTGTTTGAACACTCGGATGATTCCACTTTGAGTTTTAATGGAGTGTCGCAAAGCTTTCCTCTTGCTTTCCCTCTCTCTGTCTCTCTGTGTCCCTCTCTCTCTCGGACCCACTCTGTTTACCCGTGGGATTTCATGAGCACAAGGCGAACGAAACATAGCCAGCCAAGCTGCGACGTTATCTTCAGCGACGTAGAGAGGCGAAGAAAGGGAAAGGGAGAGAGGGGGGGGGGAGGGGCAAGCAAAGGGGGAGAGGGAGCGACTATTTATGTGGGAAGTTTCGCGGGGTAAACGAGGCGATTATTAATCGCGTGCACCAAGAGAAAATGAATCTCGTCTTTGGGATGAGAAGAGTACACTGATGTTTTAATAACGAATCCAGAATTGTGATTTAAAGTGGCTTTCATGCGATTAAGAGATTTTATGTGGAATATTAAATAACTATATTATGTATAAACGTGTTTAAAAAAATAATAATAAACATTAATTATTAACGCTATATGTATGGTTATATGAGTACCCGATACTATTAATGGCATTTTCTCATTTATCATTTTTAATAATCATTTGCAAAAGTTGATCAAGTATGAGTTATACGAAATTATTTATTTATATGGCGATCTACTATTCTTCATAAAATAGCAAGCTGGTAGAGCAAGTAAACACTTTTTTTGAAAGTAATGAATTTTTACTGAATGTAAAGCTTGTATTTTTACTCGTAAACTGTGGCACGGTAGGTGTTTTGTTTTCTCACCTTTTGCCTCCTCCAATTCGTAAACTATAAACAAAAGTGGAATAACTAAAATGTTTCAATACCAATACGGCTCATTCTATTTGCAGAGGAATTTATTTTTTTACAAATATTTATTCATCGCTCTTTTCCATTTGTGTTGATCTTTGTATTAATCTTTTAAGAAGTAAATTTTCTTAATTTTTCTATAATTCTAGTTATTTCATGCATATCAATAACTTATGTTTCTTTTACGTTAATATTTGTACTGTCTCTAAAGATTTTGTAAGTATAACATTTATAATTTGTGTAAAATTTGCAAGTTGAAATTTAATACTCTACTTTCAAAAGAACATAAGTGCAACCATAAAAGCTGTATTTGCAGTCAGAAGTTTCATACCACGAACTGTGAGTCACAGACTTAAGATCAAGTATTAAATAATAATTAACGAAAGATGCTTAAAATATGACGAGAAGATGCCTACACAGAAGCGCCACTCACGATGAATTCATGACGGAATTATTTGACGTCTTGGAATATAATCTGAATAGCAGAGACCATAAGGCAATCTGTTGTATTTGCCACTAACATAAATGTCTGACTTGAATGTCTACAAAACTATACGTTAAAATTTTATAATTTAATCAATATTTTCTGTAAAGTTAATAAGCATCAGCAACATAATTGAATCCTAACTTACCAATTCTTATAATTGCCAAATTACAGCTGTATAATAGAAAATACGGTGAATAGTATATAGCGACTGCTTACCTGTAACAGAAAAATTTAGTTTTATGAGTGAATGACAATTGAAATTGAAATTATAATAAGTTTATGTTAGTAATCATATTTTTGAAATGAGTGTCAGACAAAATATCAAATTTTCAATTATAATATGCATCTTTTTACAAAATGCCACAAACTACCATTCTGTTGAAGAGACAATAAAAAGCTTCCTAAGTGAAGTGTGCATAGAATTGGATATCGTAAAGGACCAATCATTTTGGTTGTCAATCCTCTTCCAGCAAACAAAACCATTCGCTTCTTTCCCCAAAATACTGATAAATCCCTCGAAATTCAGCTCGCGAGATTAATTCCAGTGCGCCGTGCACTAGTCGCGAAATTCATTTTCGAAATCGAGGCAAATTTGAAAATGACGTAACTTCCCCTTGGTCTCGTGCAGCTGCTTCCATCTATTATACAGATTCCCCCCAAAGGGGAGTTAAGCAACATGGCGGTAAAAGTGAAATCCGACTCCTGAGTTTATATACACGGAGAGGAGCTGCGCAAAGGTGCGCAATTTCCCGGGGAGGAGAACGCTTCGTTCACTCGCGATTCCGGGGGCGTGTTAAGCCTGTATCTCTATTAAGGCCCGCAGCGAGACGACCGCCGCCTCTGGGCGTCTAGATCTCACGGCTCGAATAATCCCCTCCTACCGACTGTGTCTGTCTCTCTGTGTCTCTGTGCCTGTGTATGTGTGACAGAGAGTGTGCATATATACATGTGAGGAGGAGGAGGAAGATCGGTTCCCAATAATCCACGGCACGCGCATTTACATCGGGAAGGGGCCAATAAATACGGCCTCGGCTGTGTAGCGCCTCGACTCGACCGAGCCTGGGTACCTGCAGGCTGGATAAATTCCTGGCCGCGGTCCAGCGCACACCGAGCTCGACTCTCCTTCTTCCTTTCTCTCTCTCTCTCTCTCGCTCCCTCGGCTTTTATCTGCGCTATCTCTTTTAATCTCTCCCTCGAATTTCCCCTTTCTTCTCTCTCTTTTTCTCTCTTTTTATTTTTACTACTCTGCGTTTTCTTATTCTGCACCGTTGGACAAAATCCA
The DNA here is from genome assembly GCA_900490025.1 of Megastigmus dorsalis. Lineage (NCBI taxonomy): Eukaryota > Metazoa > Arthropoda > Insecta > Hymenoptera > Megastigmidae > Megastigmus > Megastigmus dorsalis. The sequence goes on along the minus strand of UELU01137470.1, from coordinate 132,367 downwards.
TATAAGTAGTTTTGTGCAGTGAAAACTCTTTTCGCGATGACTTGCATCGCTGAAATTAAAAGTTCTTTCTTCCTTTTTCATTTTATTCGAGCAACGGTATACTTTGTAAACATGAAACCGTTCAATATTTTTTGTCAGTACAATCTAGTTGCCTGGTATAATTAATCAAAACGATAGCATCTGGAAATTATATAAACTGTGTATTAAACAATAAAAGAAGAAACAGTTACGCTTGTATCGATCATTATTTATAGAAACAATAAAATACCGTTTCTTGCTGGCACTCTATTCATGAAAGTTTTGATATAACTTTAAAACGTAAACTTGAAAAAGCTGCATACTGTACAATAAATTAAGCGTAAAAGCACTCCCAACAATGTTCCAAAATATTCCTCTCTTCTCGTGACCAACCGAAACCCATAAACTAGATCCAAAAATTAGCCCTGTAATTTATCTGCCTTCCCTCGCTCTTAGTCAGCCACTATATTTCAGTTTTCCATCCTAATATACCTGCATACAGTTGTTCCGGTTGGAGAGGCAATACAAATTGAACCTACGGTCGCGGCCGCTCGCTCGCTCGCGCGCTCAGTGCGAAACTTCGAAACTGCAAAACTCGCAGGGTAAACTGCATCAAGCAGAGCAGCAGTAGTGGCAAGTAGTAGGAGAATGACTGCTGCTACCTCCGCCACCACCGCTGCTGCTCGAATTTAACCGATAGTATGCACCACGGGGAGTCAGCGAAATAACCATTGCCATCAACAGAATGAGAGTTGATTTGTCAAGTATTCTTCCTCCGCATGAGCAGGCCCCCAACCCCCGAGTTTCCGGGGAGAACCATATACTCGGCCAGTGATGCAGGGAGTTGGAGCGTAGACGAGCAGTGGTCGTAAGCTGGATGCGCACTTTACAGGACGCCGGCCAAACAGCGACCAAATGTTCTCCGCAACTCGACTTGTACAATTATAGAGTAATTACGGTCTGTTCAATTTGTCTTGACATTTTTCTGACGACATTGATCCACGTGTTTAACTAGCATCACAGTTAGATTCATATATCAACATCAAGTTTCATCAAGAATATAATGACAAGAATTACCAACATTATTTGCTTCCAATGTATTCATTTTCAAATGATTAAATATCATTTTTTAAAGCAATAACTATCAATTGAACCGTGTATACGCTCTATCTATTCTCAGTATGCTAACTTTCTTTACAAACCTTTTAAAAATATCTTCTATTGCTCTATTGTCATTTGTAAGTCCATCCATTCTAAAAATCGCGATAAACAGATGCTGTACTAGCTAGAATGCGTTCTAATTGTACCAAGAATTCACTGCAATTCCAAGCATTACCATGATATTAAAGTATATCCGAAACAAGAATCTCTCCCCATATATCTTTCGAATAGCAAGAGTATTAAGCGGATTTACGAAGACGCTGAAACGCACTGAATTAATGGCGCTAAGCGAGCCTCGCGAGTGCCTCTGCGCTACAGCACCCCCAAGTAAAGCGGCAATGCATCCTCGTAACTATTAATGGACTCCACAAAGCCTGATACACACTTATACACACACGCACACACGCACAGAGAGGAACACAGTGTGCGCGCGGCTACGATCGGATCCTCTCTCACTCCTCCGCTTGTAGTACCCGAAAATTATGGCTCTACTGCTTCGGTGATACGTTTCATCTCTCTCTCTCTCTCTCTCTCTCTCTCTCTCTCTCTCTCTCTCTCCTACTACTTCCCCTCCTCTCTAGCTGCGCTCAAAGCGCCGACTTTCACGGGGATAAGCGCGGCACGAGAGAGCGATTTTGCAGGCGCTCGCGAAGAATCAAGACCCACAAGTACTTGTAAATGCGCGCGGGAGCTTTGGCGCATAAATCTATAAAAACGAGCCAAGCTGTGCAGGCGCGCGGGCTTATTAAGTAGTCAGAGGGAAGGAGAACGCTGCATTCCCACGCTGCACTGCTGCTTTCTCGCTCTTTCTCGTCCCGTGCACCTTCTCGCTTGTCTTTAGGTGGCGTGTATATACGCGTATAGCCAGTGTGCGCATATATGTAGAAAGAGAGCGTCTGTTCATGTTTCGCCGGAGATACGGAGCTTCTCGGCGTCAATTGAAACATTTGCGATCAAACGACCTTTTATCTTAAAGAAACAGCATGGGAATAGTGTACGAGGAACCGCTTCGAAACGATTACGTAGTTGTGTTTTTACTTCGTACTGGACAAGCTACAAGCTTAGAGTATGTAGACATAGTTTGGGGACTTTAGGATTCTGGTAGAAAGTTATTATTCTATCGCAGGTGATGTACATTTAAAAAAGTAACAAACTTCACATCTTACGCAGCATGACTAACACCAAGACTGTTAGAGTGAAAATTAGTATAGTTAACTTTAATACAAAATACTCCACTCTACAATAGGTAATATTGACTTTTTAATGTGGAATTCTATACCTTGGAGCCTTTTAATTTCATAAATTTAAAAACTTTTCAAATAATGCTGAAAATAAATTAAAATTCTTCTGATAATGATACTTTAATACGCGGCTATATTTATTTTCATAAAAGTAGAATGTACGGAGTAACAAGTCAAGACTCATCAGCGTCGTCTCAGCTTCCATTTCGTGGCAGTTATTCAACCATTTTTGCAAGGAAGTAGTCTCGCAGCAGCAACTGTGGGCTGCACAGCTGCAGTGCAGCGTGCGAACTCCCAGCAATGACATGAAAATGCTCCATATAACTGCAAAGCTAATAGAAAATTCATGCGGGACTCGGCAGGTCTTTACAGCAATGCACTTCGTTAATTCAACACGGCAAACTCATCTTTTAACGCGCTACGGAGTTCATCATTATCTCTATTTCTCTGTCTTCATCCTCTCTCTCTCACTCTCTCTCCCTCTCACTCTCTCTCTCTCTCTCTCTCTCTCTCTCTCTCTCTCTCTCTCTTGCTCGCTCGCTCTCTTAGCCTGAATGCAACAGATGAGCACGCAATCGCACAAGCGCACACACTCTCGTGTCACTGCACACGTACACATTCACAAAAAACCAGCAGATCCACTGAGCTACGTCGTTGACTTCGTTGTAGTAGTTGTCGTCGTCGTCGTCGTCGTCGTCGCGAGCTCGTAATAAGAGATAAAAGGCTTCTACTTGTGCGCGCACAGCCAGAAAGAGGAAATAAGGGCGCGCCAGTTTTCATGAAGGACTTTATTCCTCTATATATAAATATATGTGTGCACCTGAAATAACGCTGCGAGTGAATAAAATACGATTGTTCTATGTGTGTGTACTTATGTGAATGGAAATCACGGTTAGGTTAATTCCTTGAATTCACTCTATAATTAGTGAATAATTGAAAGCAGATACTATTAGGACTGTAATACTGCTTGAGAATCAAAGGTGGATTTTATAAGCGTAATGGCATACTTAAGACGATTTGAATATATGCACGAAGGTTTTTTTAAATAAAAAATAATTCTATGAATTGTGTATAAGAACCATGACCTAGCAGTATTATCAATAGTAAAAGATCCTTTTTAACGAGATCATTATAATAATTATTATTATATTCTAGAAATCAACGAATTATTAATTTGATTGCTTAACACGATTAAATGCTTAAAAATAAAAGTCTAGAAAATAAGACCATTAAGAGTAAATCTAAATAGCAACCTCATAATTTTCCTCGCCCCATTAAATTCCAACTTACAAATAATATTTTCCCGACCGCGATAACAAGCCCAACCGCAGCTATATAGAACATCACGAGCAAAATCCAATTCACGTAACACTTCCTTCACCCCATAATGAGTGCGTAAGCATCGTCGTCGAGAGATTAGATCGTCGAAATAACAAAGCGTAGCAGAGCGAGTGTAATGGCTCATAGAGGATGTCGGAACGATCTCGTGACGGATATCAGTTGGATATCTTCGCTCATGGTGGGTGACTTCGATTTCAGCAGCCCATTGGGGTGGCGCTCGCTGCGCGCAACGCGTGCACACACAACTCTGGCCATTGTGATGGCGGTGTGGGGAGCTTCGTGTGCACCCCCTGGTATCTTCGCCTTTCTGGGCGATTGGCTTCATGGAAATCGCGGTAAACGGAGGCACCAAGGGTGTGTGTGTGTGTGTGCGCGCGTTAGAGGTGGATGATGATGATGACGAACGACCGATAAGAAGCCTCTTCACACGAGTAGTCACGATCAACAATCAATTTCCAACCCCTCTGGGTCTTATATAAGCGATAGCTGATCGGACGCGTGAGCGACTTGATGGGCTGATGTTTAGAGAATAATTATGCTGAGGGTCAGGTAAAATATAGATGTGGATCTGTTGTTTTAGAAATGTGGCGTTCTGGAGGCGGGGATTTGTTTTGCTACTATAGGTGAGCTAGAATTATTATTCTATATTATCAAAACTTATTGCTGTCAGTATTGAAATTTTTCTTGATAAATTGTAAACATTCCAACGGTTTCGTCAATACCAATTTGATTAGCCACTATTTTATCGTGCTATGAAATCATACATATCATGTAATATGTATCCCATACGTGAATTCATTACTTCCAATAAATAATTTCGTTTTGATACGAAAAAAATAAAATCAACGTTATGCTTTAATATTTATTACGCGTAAAGTTAAAAATTTAAAAAGCAATATTCGTGCATACCCTTGATTAAAACCAGGCGCATAAAATTGAGCAAATGTGTTGTATTTTTCAGTTGCCGTCGCAGCTTATCGGACTTTAATTACATGCATATGGAAAATGTATTTCACAGCAGATTTAACAAAGTAATCAGATTACGCGTTATGAGGGAAAAAATTCGCAATACCATACTATCAACGTTCAATTCAAATTTAACCTCTTTCAATGCTATGCATTCAATTAAAATCTCACGCAAAAATTAAGCATTTGTGCAGAGATCATTGAAATCAAGCTATGCATTCAGAAGCCGATCGAGATAAGCGCACATCTCGACTGTTTCATTAATGAATATGAAAATAAAAATTTATTCGGCAAAAGAAACGTTTTGTTCATCGTACATTAGGCATAATTGAAATGTTCATTTTTATCAATGGATTAATAAAAAAAAATGGTCGATAGCGTTTATACAACGTCGCCATACATGACTACACTGTGTATCTTCAACATTATCAAATAAAACCTAAGCTGTCACGAAATATTTAGACGAATAGTCCAATCCACAAGCGAAAAGGGTCCACATTACACTGCACGTAAACTGAGTAGTGTAAAAGACAATCGCAAAGATAGACATATGTTCTCCACTGCGTGTGTTTCGTATCATAGTCGATCCAGTCGTTCGACGTAATGCCCATTAAAAGGAACGAGCCATTTCTCGTTAAGTATGTCAAATAAAAGCCTACCTTTCCGTACTTCTCGCAGAACGCGCGCGAGTAACAAAAAAACAAACAAAACACAGAGCGTTCCAGAAGTGTCCCTCTTTCGAAATCCCGCTAAGCCTATTCACGGGGCTTGGAGAATCGCGGGCCGTCAAACAAAGCGCTCTATAAGCGATTTACGAAGTGGCGGCCCAGAAAAAAAGAGCCGACCGTGAAACGCCTCAGCGCCGCGCTGGCCTTTTAAACGCAGTGTCGATAATAAAAAAAGACATTAAACCGAGATATTACAACGTCGCCGCAGCTACTGCTGCGCATCGCGATATATACGAGAGAGGAGTGCAAGAGAGGAAGGGAGGGAGAGAGAGAGAGAGAGAGAGAGAGAGAGAGAGAGAGAGGAAGAGTTAGGGCGCCCCGAAAAACCCACACGCCATTAAACACGCTGGGGCTCCCTTATCTCCGCGGCAAAAACAACGGCGGACGCGGCCGGGTCTGTGCTCGCACACATACACCCTCTTGTCCAACCCCCCCCCCCTCTCTCTCTCTCTCCCGCTATGCCAGCACCTCCGCACTGCCGCAGCTATTAAGCGTAGCTCGCGTGTGTTCCAATGCCCGAGCGCTATCTCTTTTAACGGGTGCGTGACGGCCTGAGCGAAATCGTTCCAGCGGGTAGGAAGGGATTTTAGCGGTGCGGTAGCTCCCCTCCTTTTCCCTCCTCGAAATTCCCGCGGCACAGCGGCAACGGCGGAAAATGAAAACTTCACGCGTGACCTGGTGAGAGAACTCTCGCGAAAATGAAGCTTTTGTCATAACCGGGGAGGCGACGGAGGAAAGGGAAGGGCCGCTGCATCGCCGGTCGGAGATAAAATTTTTAAACGCGGACGACGAGAGTTGAATGTAGAAAAAAGTGGGGCTTGTCTCGCTTTCTCTCTCGCTCTCTCTCTCTCTCTCTCTCTCTCTCTCTCTCTCTCTCCTTTTTTTACGCTCTCTTTTTCCATTTCGTTTCAAATTACTTTTCATTTTTAGGCGCAGTTTGGGCTAGATGAATGCATGCGAGAGCTTGGATTTCTCGCTTCTCTCTATCTTTCGTCTCATTGGATGCTGAGAGAATGAGTATTTTTATGAAGGTAAATTGCAGTGAATTTTTCTCCCCCCATTTATTTTCTGTTTCGCTATGGAGGCGAAGGGACACTGAGTGCGAGGAGAAAGATAATTGTTTTTAAACTGACTGTAATCGTTTTAGGATTCGTTTTAATGCTTGCATTGCCATCATTCGGCTATATAATCGTAATGGAATATTAACGGAGACTTTTAAAAAAGTCGTGGAACTAAGATATTCAACAATTCAATGATCAAATGTGCTCTGTCAACACTATCAGAAACTTGTTTAACATTATCAGAAAAGGGTACGATAAAAAAATTATGGAATATTCTTATATTTAACTAAAAAAACTGAAATAACTAAAAAGGTCAAATATTTAATATTCTCTGGATTGTGGAAAATTTTGAATTTTTATCATATACATTTAACCAAATAACTGGCCTTTTCAGTAAAAGCCACATTATCATGAACTCTCTCAAGTAAGTAGCGTATAACGATAGAATTAATTAATTCATTCGTTCAATGGCGAGTACGCGCGAACCTCGGCACAGCCGCAAACCGACGCAATCAAACTTTTATCGCGAAAAAAAGAGAGCGCGTCGGCAATTTTCGCAATACGTTCGTCACGATTGGCCCCTTTTCAACGTTACAGCGCTATATGGCGGCCTGCACAGCGGCCGAAATAAAAGACTGCACGTCGTCGTGAGAGAGAGAGAGAGAGAGAGAGAGAGAGAGAGAGAGAGAAAATCGACTGCGCGCCGGAGCTCGAATGCGGTTGCCACGCCGTAGTTTTTAGATTTTTTTCATTCGTCCCACCCCCACACACCGCGACCGTAGCCTCGAACAAAATAAAAGAGCAGGGAACAAAAGAGAGAGAGAGAGAGGGGGGGGGGAGAGGGAAACTGCTAAAATGGTAAAATACGCGACGGTCACTGATTTATCCCCCAAGAAAAAAGATACCTGAAACGAAGGTTGAATAAGAGGGTGTGTGTATGTGCGTGCGCCGAAAAAAAAGGTGTGAAGGCGTCGGTTGTGGTCATTGGTGTATATAGACTTGAAGCGATAGAGGACAAAGATATATAGCCGATGCAACAATCACCGAGCGACGAAAATAACACGTCCGACAATTTTCGAAAGATTACAGAGTCCAGGCGCTCGGTACGTTCTCGCGCGCGGGCCTTTCCAATTGGCTGCACCCCTGTGCACACAGTACCGTAACCTCCCTCTGTATATACCCCATACCCCACCGTTCAGTCAACGCTATTTTGCGTTTCCTAGTCCACATTTTGGATTGCGAGCGTACGCATATATGCAGACACGTATCGCGCAGCTAAGAGAATGAGAAAGAGAAAAAGCAAGTGCGTATATACGGGTAAATTTAGCGTAAGTAATGCGGGAATTTTGCGTTCGCTGTACATACTAGTACAGGCCTCTCGCTCACTATTTCTATCTCCATCTCGTTCAGTCACTGTTTTACAATCTCTCACTCTCTCCCTCTGTCTCTCTCGCTTACTCTCTCGGTCTATCGCTTTCTATGCAGCTTCGCCGGGTGCCGTCGTGCCGCAGTGCAGAGCAAAGTCAACCAGGAAGCCAAGCCGTATTGGAGCGCCAGAGCCTACAAATACACGCACACGCTCTGCACACGCGATGCCTAGGGTAGGTGCTATAGTTTCGCTCGCTTCTACACGTATATAGAGCTCTGGATAGCGATGGTCCGATGCCTCGAGTGCGATCGTGCTGTTGCTTCTCTGTGTGTCGTGGATTGTCGGTGAAAGTTTTTCCCTTTAACCAACGAAACGGTGAATAAACTTTTAAGACTTTTTCAGTGCGGAGGAACGAATTCAATATGTAACTGTACTAGCGGTTTTTCATCGTTTCTGCTGCTACTATAATTCGAGCTATAATAAAACATCGCGAATGAAATGATTTATTCGTTCTTCGTTCGTACAATTTAGTCTCTAATTATTTTTATATATGTCTCTAATTATTTTTTTATATATTTTTTATATATATTTTAATATCTAAAATTGCCATTTAAAAAAAAATCATTGACTAAATAATTACACTGGAATTTTTAAGAAAACAATATCTACTTAATTACTTTTAAACTATTTAGGTAGGATACGAAGTTTATATTTTCTAAAAAAATTTTGACTAAGTTGGAAATTATAATATCAAATTGAAAACTAATTGTAGAGCTTAAACAATAAATAATAAAGTATGATACATTTATAAATGTAAGTACTAAAAATTTTATTTATATATTACAGTAGAATATAAATCTATTCCTTGAAATATTAATTAAACAAAAGTATAATAATTGAACGTTAACCACAAATAAAGAATATATTTAATATTCGCAATTACATTAGATTGGGGACTTAATTCTTCATTGCTTTAAAATTGAAAAAGAACGATTAGTTTTTGTGGCACACAACGATATAAACGACGAAATTCGTCGAAATTACTCACTTTAATTGCAATACACATTGTCCCCCATACAAGTCAAAGCTTGATTTTCAAAGCACCACTGCAGTTTATTTTTGTCCGGGAAATTTTCCAACAATGCATTTTTATTCTCTCTCTTTTTTCGCGCGTTCGTTACGGCCCTTCTTTTTTCCAACTGCTGCGCACAGTTTTTACCAGTCGTCTTACAATCCAGTCTTTCTTCGAAGCCCTTCGCGCATTCTGCCCTCGTACTTTTTCGCGACATGTGTGTGTGTGTGTGCGAGAGCAAGAGAATGTTTGGTGTATACGCAGTGGTGTACGTCCGTGAATGCGCGATCGCGAAGAGTGAAAAGCACATATGTACAGTTATATACAACTTTCCGTTTTGAAGGTAGTGGAAGTAAAAGCCACTCGATATATGTAATCACGAAGTCGGTCCAATCTTTTCAAAACATTAAAAGATAAACAATAGTGCATCGTCCTTTAGTGTATTAAAATTGTTATGTCAAATAGAGCATTTAAGGTTTCATTTGTTTGGGAAACAAATATGCGACCTTTTTATAGCGGAATGATTTTTCTAAAAATATTATATTGGAAATCTAAAATTCAATTATAATAAAATAAATTTATGAGGACTACAAATTAACAGTTTTAAATAGTTCATCCTGAAATAGAATTTTAATTTTAATATTTACGAAAAGCTTATGCTGCGAATTTAAATATAAAACAATGTTTTTTAAGGTAGTTCGTTTCGATTGTCATTGCCAAAAGAAAAGACATGCCGTGTACAATTTTTGCAGCTACGCAAATCATTGTAACCTTGTTAAAGTAAAGGTATTTCAATTTTGTTTGTAGTAATACTAAGGTAAAAGACCCGAATGCGGGACAAGTGTAAAATTGGCACCGACTTTCGGACAAAAGTACAGAAACCTTTATATACATTTATAAAGGACTGTAATTGATATGGTTTTAAAAGTAAAATACAATATTTAGCTTAAGCTTTTAGATAGCAAAAGGGAATTTATAATTCGATAAGGTAATTTTATTAAATGTTGTCTTAAAAGTGAGTGTGTCAGTACGAACATAATTTTTATTCGTTTTGATACGTTTGAGGTCCAACCACGAAATCATCCAGCGTCGATTTTTTAATAATAATTAAATTGTATGGTAAAACTTGATATGTGTACAGTAAGCTATTATTTTAAACCATCAAATACAACTCAAATAATTGTACTATTAAAAATATTTATGTAATTATAGTTTGTCCCGATTTCGGAGCGCTTTTTTTGAGTGAACGTTAAGTCGGACACATTAGAAAAGTGACATATTTTGAAAAAACCTAACCTACCCACTCATCCTAACAGTTGCATTAATAAAGGAGCGGGATTTTTCAGTCACAGTTTGTAACTTTCAAATATAATTGGCAAAATGGTAAAAGCGAAGGATAGCATTAGGACATTAGGATTATTTTTTCCTTGTTTTATTATCCTAATGTTTTAATACTATATTGATTTTACTATTAATAGATTAATTAGATTTTGACGTAAGCTCAGGGAGTAGCCAAAACGTCAAGTTAAGTGGAGCAGGTTTTAAATAAATTAAACTCGTTTTTCGTAATCTAACAAAAATACCTGGATAGAGCACTAGTGATAGTTCGCGATTGACACGACGGTTTCGATATGCGATATGACGGTTTCGCGTGTCACCAAAATAAATGGATAAACCGACGATTAGCTCAATGCCCTTTTAAACTCAGGCTTACCCGTTCGACTGCCTCTCAACTTCACGTTCCCTGACGCACGAGCGAAAGGGCCGCTTTGAGCGAGGGAAGTATCCGTCTCTTTTGCCTGGGCGAGAGCTCACTAGACCCTTGGCAAGGACTTCAGTTGCGAGTCCTGCCTGTGCGACGAAATCGCGACTTGGCAGGAGCCGTTTGACAGGTAAGATGCTGGGCCTGAGCGAGTAGCGCTCTGGCAGCGTTCCCAAGTCGAAAGGTCCCGTTTTCGTGAGAGGGTCGCACTTTTTAAACTTTCTGCTTTGTCGCGCCGCGAGCCGTGATTGGCCGCCGCTATGCCACGTGAACAGCCTGACATGTTAGGCTGCTCGCTGCACTGAGCGGTCGGAGGAGAAGGAGGGGAGAGCGATCGCTTCTGCTCCAAGCATTGTAAAAAATAAATGAATGTTAAAAAATGGATAGTCTTTTTTACATGACTGTGTAAAACATCGTATATAGATAGAACGATATAGATATAATGTTTATGCGCGTACGTTAATTTCATATTATTTCTTTTTTTATTTAAATATATTTTATTACTTAATTTAGTTATAAATTATAAATTATATTGGAAAAATAAAGCACGTTATAAGAGGTTATGATGGAACCCGTGCGTCGAGTTATAGAGATTACCCGTGCGCCTTACATGTCCAAAATAACATACCGTATTGTCCCACATTACGTGCACTTTAGAAACCTTATGGTCCCAACTTAGGTGCAAAATTACTTTTTTCTTTTTAATTGTAAAAAATATATTTTTATGTATTTCATGAATTTTTTTTTAGATAGTTTCATAAACGTGTAGCGTATCTTGTATTAACTTGTATTAATTACCAAAACTAAATTTGTACATTCTCAATTTTAAGGTTAATTTATATGCGAACTTTGGTCCTATAGCGTTTTGTCCGACATTCGGGTCTTTTACCTTAGTAATTAAATAAATAAATCTGAATTTCGTTTTATCGATCGCTTCTGCAATTTATTTTTCCGCGAATATGACTCTCCATTTCGTATTCATAAACATTTTAAAAACAAATAAATATGTACGTATTTGAAAAAAAAAGCTAAAGCGACAGTCGCAATTGACATGCAGCGAACTGTCGCACGCAAGTATGCGAAAACGTTTGATAAGAGGAAAAAAAGTTATTTGCAATATCGCGTGTGTTTTCCGGTACACTTTTCAGTTAAAACAATAGCACAGTGTCGCTCTATATACTTCACTTCACTCGCGACTCTCGTATTACGCAGCGTAACGCCAAATATTCAATTTTAGAAAGAAAGTCGGGTACTCGTCTTTGCGTGTCCTCATGCAACGTTCGTAAATAGAAAAAATATTGAAAAAAATCTTAAAAACGTTTGAGCAAAAAGTATATATGAATAGTACGAAAAGCCGATAGATATAGGAGACAAGAAAGAGAGAGAGAGAGAGAGGAGACAACATCGCCTTTTAAGCACAGTTGGCATTCGAAGTGAAGGAGCACCGGCTCTCCCTCGGGAAACTGCCGCCATGCAGACGTTATAGAGCAGAGCAAGAGAGAAGGAGAGAGAGAGAGAGAGAGAGAGAGAGAGAGAGAAAGAATTTCGTGGAAGAAACAGTCCGTAGAGAGATAGCTATTTGTAGTAGAAATTTGACATTCCCGGCATTTCCTCCTTCTGCTACTCACTCTGCTTCCGGCTCCGAAGCGCGGCACTGGTGTTTTGGTATATATATATATACCCTTCTACCATTAGATGTTGCAGATAAGATCCCGCGGGAAGCTCTGACTGCTGTGGAAGACAGTGCCGAGCGAGTGATTTGCGGAAGAGCCCGCTGCGTGGGTGGGAGGAGGGGTTGAGCGATTCGGGAAGTGTTTCAGAGGATTGTAAGACGATTGACGTTGTTGGAATTCATTTCTTTCTACGGGGCAGCGCGAGGTATATAAACGCACGTGTCCTAATGCCATGCGCAAATAATTATTTGTGTACGTACACTGAAGAAAGTAGTTAAAATTAACTTCTTTCTTTGTTATAATATTATCAGTGAGATGTTTATATGTTGGTCATTAATTATATACTATTGATTAAAGTACTGAGATAATGCAGTTAATATACAGTAAATGTAAATCCTTAGAACAGATAATTAAGTGAAAAAAGAAATTTTGTGTGTTTTATGAAATTATAAATTAACAAAATTTGTGTTGTATGAAATTATAAATAAACAAAATTTTGTAATGTTATAATCGAATTGCGTTTTATTTCTAGCCATAATAAAGCCAATGTTCTAGTTTAGTTATTAAATTTGACGTGAAGTAATTATAGCAACTGCATCGGAGTTTTATTGCATTTAAAAGTTTGAAATTTCACAGTGAAATATGAACCGTCAAATGTTTTCCCATGTTAAATCACAGCTGTTTATAGCCGAAATGAATTTCGCACCGACTTAATTAACAATTTCAAAATTGACAAATTGGAACAACTCCATTGTTATTTAGCGCAATAAAAAGTTAGCGTTTTCGGTGCCCACTTTTGGCAGCTAAAACTTTGCCCCGATCGACAATTTCTGTCACGCTACTAATTAAACGTAAATGTAAAACAAAAAATGAGAATGATAAATATTATATACAATCAAATCCATAACTTACTTTAATGACACTAACTAGAATATATTAAGATAATTTTTGAAAAAATCTAAAGACTGAAATATACAAACAGCGTACAAAGTATTTGAAATATTTCAAGGATTATAGCTTCATTTATTTAACCAAGGGACACAACAGCGACACAACAACGAGTGCATCAATAGAATAATATCGTACGCGTCTAGATCGAGCATATCCAGTCTGTCGCGTGTCCGCGCGAGAGCGTGTATGACGCGTTATATTTTTATACGGCGCGCATTACGTAACGATCGCGATTCACCTCGCGACTTGTCATATATATCGCGCTTCCGAGTCACGGGAGATCGCGAGAACTCCGTATATGTAGGTCGTTGATGAAACAAATGGCCGATTGTTTGCACGAGAGAATGCAGCGGTGTAAAAGGTTGATAGGAAAATAAAAGAGAGCTGCGGCGATGCTGGACAGAGAGAAGGAATAAAAAGAATTACCCCGCAATTTGGTCGAATTACTGGGAATTGGAGAGCGGAAGTTGCGCAATAAATACTCATAATTAAATTGTTCGTTATATGGATACAGAGCGTGGACGAGATTATAAACATTGCTACGTGCGCCCACGGTTGTTATCGTGATATTTTGACGCTTTTTCGCATAACCGTTGTGCGCTGATCATTTTTATCGAACCCACGTTTGATGTAATTATTATACCCGCAATCGAATCAACAATTGCATTGAAACAATTTTTATGCATCTTATTAACAATTTTAATAATCTGCATAAATTGTTCATCCCTAAATCGTTGTACATATTACAATTTAAATATAGCGCATTATTTTGGCAATAAAAGCAATAAAAACTGATCTATTAATACAATATAAAATCGAAATCACACAGTTTCCATTATTCAAATGAAAATTATAATCTTGTTCAATCGTTTCCAAACTTGCCTTATACTACAGTATAGCGACATATAAAAGATAAAATACTTTATCGATAATAGCAGTGCAAAAGAGTCACGGAGAGCAGTTGCACGCGTCACACTCAGGGGACGACGCAAAAAGCATTCGAAATTACGTTCAATAAGATGTTCGTCTCAATCACGTCAAAAGGCCAGGAGAGGGGCAGAGAGAGAGAGAGAGAGAGAGCGAGCGAAGAGGCGAGGGATCGATGAAGAATGTCGCGTCGAATTCCTACGACACACCTGTGGAACGTTCAGTCAGTCCGTTATGGTGTGCCATGGGTACAGAGAGAGAGAGAGAGAGAGAGAGAGACGGCGGCAGCAGCGGCGATCGCTCGGGCCTCGGAATCAATTCGAGGGTGAAAAAGAGCCGACGGCGGCAGCCGATTCTCCCGAGAGAGTGCGGCGGCATTGTTTTTACTCCGCGGACGGTTAAGCAGTCATCGGCGATACGGTCCCGGGAACGCGGATGACTCCATTTCCCCTTCCCCCTCGAGCTCACTATAATACATCCATAAGCAGAAGAGATCGACATCTATACTTTTCTTACGTCGATGGCGCATTCCACTTTTTCCGGCGCTTTTAACGGCCTCGATGCCTTCCTCTCTCCGTGGTTTTTTCATGCTGAGCTTATTCACGCCTCCTCTTCGGCGATATGTTTCTCCGTCTGTCCTTCCTTCTCTCACTTTGGTATTTCTCAATGAGCCACGCGGGCACGAAGCGAGCGATGAGAAGTTGGACAGATATTTCGAGGAAGGAATGCAGGGGTAAAAAAAAAACGGGACATCGAGCTGCGGAATAATGGATCTTTGCTTGAGGTACCGTTTGCGAAACTAGAGCTGCGCTACTGATTGTTATGAGAAGCCAAAGAAAAGTACATAAAGTTTCGTCCCACCCGCTCTACTCTTTATTTTTTTTTTTTTTTTTGCGCCTTCCACAGATTGTATCGCGCTCGCTACGACGACGGCGGCGACGACGACGACGAGAGACTGCGAGTTCGCAACGGTCCGATAAAGGCTAGCCTTGCAAAACAATCAATTATCGAGGAAAGTTCGAAAGCTAGAAGGACTCTCTCTCTCTCCCTTCTTTTCTCCTTTCGCCCCCACCCCGCCAATACTTGCGATCGCTTTCGCCGAGCAGCTACCGCTGCAGCAGAGCAGTGTGTATAGGAAAGTTCCAGATTCAACCTCGCCGTGAAAAGCTCGCCCGAGCTTCGCTGCGACCGCCGGCCATTTACTCGCGAGGGGAATTGATTCGTGTTCCGTACTTTGCGCGATTACGACGGAGCTCGAATATAAATCGACCAACGAGGGGGAGAAGGGGAGGGGGAGGGGGGATGGAGGAAAAGGACGCCGACGATACCCGGGTGTACAGAGCGGATATATACAGGCGCAACAATGGGGAAAAGTCGAATCTCTGGTCTGTATACCGGCGTTTCACCAAGTATTTTAAGTACTTATCCCTACCCCCGCTGCCGCGGAATTCTTCTATTTCTCGCGTGGCTCGTGCTGACCAGTAGTACACAGTGCGATATTTCACGAAATGCGCGCAGCTGCAAATAGTAGGCGCATTTGTATCCGGGCTGCTGCAATTGCGTTTGTGCGCGGTCAAGCGTTCGGGTGATAAGCGAACAAATTTTGTTTCCCACAATAACGCAACGTATGCTCTAGACTTTTCTTATTATATGAATAGCAATACATTTTTTATTCTATAAATCTCTATTGTAGCCATTACATCAACAATTTCTTTTCGTTTTTTCTGTATTCACAGTTCCATCAACTTCCATTATTACACATTACAGATCTCTTGTTCTAAATGATTGTTCCAGCAATGTCGCCTAACCAACTTGACGCACATCTCATCATACTGTTTCTAGCGAAAAAAAATTAAAAATCGAGCTAATACAACCATTTCAAAATTCCCAAGAACCCGTGACTTTTCCAATGTTCGATCAGGAATAAAGCATCTGGAGTGAAAAATAAAAGCTAAAACAGCTCTCAAATAATCCGGCTGACTACACTGCGCTACAGCGAAACAAAATCGTACACTAATGAGCCTCGTTGCTCCCTCTCTCTTTCGCATACAGTGGAGAGGGGAGGGGGTTGGAGAGCAAAAAACCGGGAGAAGGAGCATATATACGCGCGAGACGACGACCGTACGCGAGGTCCAATTAAAGCGCAGGCAGTGAAGCGTCTGGCGGAGGCGCATGCTCTGCACACGCAACAGCAGCAGTATAGCGACGCAGTCAAATCGACACAGTCCGTTTGCTCCGTCGATTTGCTCGCCGTGAAGTGTCGCATCTCGCGCATGGCGTTTATGAACACACGGTGCAGCGATAGCGAGAGCAGTCAGACGCCTTTGCCCCTCCTACTCCTCCTCCAGCTGAGCTAAACCACCGCAGAGCCAGGGCGCATTAAAGCGGCCTCACCTCTCTCTCTTCTCTCTCTCTCTCTCTCTCTCTCTCTCTCTCTCTCTCTCGCCGGGCTAAGCTAACGGCCGCGACTATAAAATCAATCGCTGTCGCATTAAGCTACATAACGTAACGTCTCGCCTACCCTCCTCTCTCTCCCTCTCTATCTCTCTCTCGCTCTCTATCCTCCACACGTTCGTCCAATGGATATACGCATGCATAGTTTATACGTATACACGACTGCGTTTACGTGTGCAAGGCTCGTCTAGAGTACGCGTTGTAATCGTAAATTTAGCTTCGGCAATGATATTAGCTAATGGATACTGTAATCAAATTAGTTCGGTTCAGTTCTGAAATCAAAATAGCGCTAATTGTAGTGAAGAATGAGTAATGAGGACAATTAAGCGTCGAATATTGTGTCAAAGAAATAGATGTACAAGTGGCAGTTCAGTTCAGATAACAGAGTTTATTTATGTTTCACGGTTCTGCAATACATCTTTGTATAGCCACCAAATTTGTTGAAGATATTATATTTGAATTTTATATGACGTGATGGGAAAAAATATCATTTCTAACTTCGG
This sequence comes from Megastigmus dorsalis, assembly GCA_900490025.1. Taxonomy (NCBI): domain Eukaryota; kingdom Metazoa; phylum Arthropoda; class Insecta; order Hymenoptera; family Megastigmidae; genus Megastigmus; species Megastigmus dorsalis. The sequence continues at coordinate 115,140 of UELU01137470.1, read as the reverse complement.
GTTAGTGCATAAAAATTCTTTTTGACCACTCCCAAATGAACTGAATTGAAAATAGAAAATTACATACTTATACTACAAAATTTCCATGGAGTTATTTACATATTTATGATTAGATAACAATTGAGGTACTTAGTTTAACAGCATGATCGTGACACGTTATTAAGCCTATATGTGATGGAATCTATTTTATTATATATTATCAACTAACTATATTTTTTTTGAATGAAGAAAAATAAGTATGATCACTGTTGTATTCAAGTTACTGTGCATAAGAGATACGAAGAAACTTATTCGATATCGATCGCCAAAGTGAGTATTAAAAGTGGTTTAACAAAAAAGCTCTACTACTCCCCTTAAAATAGAATTTTTCATCAATTAGTTCTAAACTAAAAATTGACGTAGCAATAGGCAAAATATCACCGTCTAATTTGAATCCCATTGTGTTCCAAGGCTTTAACACTCCAGACATACGTGAATACATACGGAAACACATAGTCGTTTACGTATTAGCGACGAGCGAGCATATACATTCATAAACGTATATATACGTCGCACGAACTCTCGGCGCACTCGCGAATACGAATGCATGCGTATTCGTGTGAGGGGTACGTTTGTGTGTGCGAGAGAGAGAGAGAGAGAGAGAGAGAGAGAGAGAGAGAGAAATCGTAGAAGCGGTAAGTGCCAAACAGTCTAACTGGCGTAATTAACGCTAAGCCACCCAGAGAGCCGCCGCGAGCGCGAGGATCGAAGCCGCAGTAGCAGCGGCAGCAGCAGCAGCAGAAGCAGTAGCAGCGAGACGAAGATAGAAGGTGTTGGGATGGAGGGGGAGAAAAGCCAGAGCGTCGAAAACGCGCTAACGGCCGAACAAACAGCCAGCCAGTCGGCGCTAAATACTGGGGTGGCAGTAGGGGTCGTATGAGAGAGAGAGAGAGAGAGAGAGAGAGCGAGAGTGACTAGAGGGAGGGGTAGCTTTTGGCCGAAGGTAATTAGACGCCTCGTTGTGCACTTTGAGACTTTGAATTTTGGCGGCCTGCACTCGGTCCCCCCTCCCACCTTTACCGATTGCCTGGAGGAAAAAGCTTTTTGGTTGGTTCGACGCCCCGGACCTAGAGTCCGACTTTGGTGCGACGCTCAAGCGTCGTGCGAGTGTTGTGATACGTATTTTTTTCCGAGGGTAACAATTAGCCTCGTGTCCTGGAATTCTCTGTTCCGACGAGAGATTATGAGTTCACGTGTTTGTTTTAATGACAAACGGCTTGCTCTTCATTCTTTCATTTCGTTTGTGGGGTGTTTGAATAACATACCCGTAATTACTAAAAATGCTAACGAGCTTCATATCGTATTGATACAATTGTACTACAACACATAATTGCGTAAATTGAAAATATCGTTATCGTCTTTTAATAAATTAAGGTCGTGTTGTGTCTGATCACTTAATCGGTTCGCTTAATTATGTGAAGCTTTATTTACTTTAAGTAAAATTGATGATGTACTAATTACAGGAAATTGATATTTAACTAGATTTTGTATCAACAAATATTGCAAAATGGAGGCATACATGGGCTACCGGTAATTAATCCAATTTTTTATTACAAATTTGGCTGAACTTTAACGGAGAGGTATTCATTAAATGTAAAATACATTCTGAGTACACAGACTGAGCGAAGTAGGTATATGGAAAAATAGAGCGGAGCATTTTGTACTTTAATTAATGGTTTTGCATCGCACTTTGAATCGTTACGGCGGAACGCACCTCTGGACTTGAAAGAAGTTTGTCGCGTTCTCTCTCTCTTTCTCTCTCTAAAAAAGAAAACAAGAATATTTCTTTTTGCTCACAAAAAATTTAATAGGGGCTCATTATAGAGATTGCTTGAAAGCAAATGTGGACGAAAGAAACCTTTTCTTTCTTGCTAAAAGCATTCTTTTTTAGAATAGTAAAATTAGAATAGTAAATTTAAATTTAAAGCATAGCATAAAAGTGTGCTAAAGCCTTGCTTCTTGATTCGCTGTACACAAGCTTAAATAGCAAGAAATGCCTAGAAGAAATAAAAATTATTACCATAAAGTATAGTTAATTACTTAGAAATAGTAAAACCTTGGGCGAATGTATTGAAATGTTAAATGATTATATTCGAAATGGGATCATTCCAAATTGTGTGGTGAAAACCATTTTCGCATGTTATTCTTTAAGAAAATATGTTATTTATAGTGTTCAAAAAGTTTAGAGGCAAACGTATTCATAGATATGTATTAATTGTTACAAGTAGAAAGTAGTCTTAATGTTTCAATATAACTATTCTCCATTTAGCATATTATTGAAAATCGCAGGCAACAAATTCTGAACCACCAACGGAAGACACTTAATGAATTCCGAGACTAAAGCTAACCCCCCGCAGAATCCCACGGATCCCAAATGGAGGGAAGAGCAAAAAAGAGGCGAGAGGATGCGAAGCATTCGGTGTACTCTCAGTACTCCTACAATAGGAAGTACGAAATCGGAGGTAAGTGGCACCGCTACGGTATTTCGAGGAGTACCTTAGAGAAAGGTGAAGGGTGAGGAGAGGCGAGGCGTGCGTTTAATATGCAGGGGCCGAAAAGCGGCCCCTTTCCGTTCCTCCCGCTGTCGCGACGTCCCTGCGGCCGTCTAATATATGCGATTGCGGTTCCGCGTTTCGACTATTGTTCCTTCACAATGACTCGTTCGCTCCGACCCGACGTCGTCTGTCTATCCGCACCCTCTCATCCCCCCCCCCTCTCTCTCTCTCTCTCTCTCCTCCAAAATTCCATCCTGGATAAGGATATTGATCGATTACCGTTAAAATGGAATTCGGCCCTCTGCTTGGTATACATTCGCGCGCGGTATCTGATTAGGCTTGTGCAAATGCGCATGGAATCTTTTGTACTGGCTGTCAGCTTTCAAAATTGCTAATACATCGCTTGTTGCGACCGTTAGGGCGTTAGAGAATTCCGGACGGGCGACGGAATTTATTGAGCTTATTGTAATACGTGATCAAGAGCAAATATTTGCCGCCGTTTGATAAACATCTGCTGATTTCCTTTAAACTTTTTTAGTCATAGAATTTAATGGTAAAGTTAACGAAGTGGCGTGTCCGAATTCGCAGCTAAGCTCAAGTGTGGTCCGACATAAAGTATATAAACGAATGAAAAGATAAACCTACTGGAATAAACATATAACAAAGTAGTTTACTTCGATAATATTGAGTGACTTATTTTAGCGCGTTTAAAGTATTAAAGTGTCGTATAGATCGATAACGGCACTTGTCATAAATAGATGAACATTCCAATTTCCAAAAATATCGGACAACTTCCAAAAACGGAAATATTAGAGCTACACTCATGATAAAGAATACTTAGGTTGCATTAGCACATCGTAACTTACAAAGTTACATCCAGTTAAAAAGTAATAAAAGCTTCCTCTTGTAAAATATCGACTGCAGCATTATTTATCACCTCGATTAAGCTTCTACAATATCGGCAAACTTTCGAACGTGACCAAGAACAATAAAGAAAGTTCAATAACAAGAGGAATTCGAAAGCAGGAAGGGCGATTCGAAAAAATAGTTCATTTCCGGTATTTAAACAAGTCACACAGGAACATAAGGTATATAAAGCTTTAGTGTGCAGCAAGGGCACGAAAGTTTAGTTGGAAATTCGCTACAATCTGAAATCGCCGAACTGGCACTTGCGAAGCGTCGGGTTTTCTTAACGGATAGTAATGTCCTTTGTCGAGAGAAAGCGAGGAAAGAATCATTTCTCACTCGGAAAACGAGGCGCAAATTATCGAAAGATTCTCTCTCTAGCGACGGTAGGTAGCAGCAGCAGCAGTTGCGGGCATGTGCAGCGCCAAAAGTAGAGCGGAAGAAGAAAGGGCGCCGCGCGGCTGAAGATCGCCGAAGCGCTGATTCATCAATTCCGATTTGGGAAACGGCGGAAGTCGATTCGACGGCTGGAAAAGGAAGGAGGACGGCGAAGCAAGCTGCAGTCGACCAAAGTGCAAGGGGGAGGAGACATATATATATATATATATACGCGAGGAATCTTCTGTGGTGGAAATTCGAAAACTTTGCACGCGCGAAATGGGTGCCGATAGTTCATAGAGTGAGCGAGCGATGGGAGTTCGGAATAAGGGCAAAATCGACCAGTGGATATAGAGGGACGGAGAGAGACTGGAACTAATCTTGCCTCGTTAGTAAGGGGTCAGAAAGGGAGAGAGAAAGAGAGAGAGAGAGAGAGAGAGAGAGAGAGAGAGAGAGAGATCAAGTTCCGGTGTGTACCGTAAGATCGGGACTGCGAGGTAGAAGCGATCTTTTGAACTGATGGACTTGCATCGATTAACGCCCACCCTGAAACTAAGGTCGCGCGCGATTATTTCTCCCAAGACCGAGCTAAGGACGAGCAAAGGGGTGAGGGTGGGAAAGTTTTCCGCATCCTGACACCAGGGACTCAATACCGAGGTGTCGATAAGTCAGGTTCAAATTTGCGCGCTGATCAACCAAAGTATTAACCGACAAGTTGCAAGTCTTATTGGGTAGTACAATGATTGGGAGGAAACTGGGACATTGGCAATCCGATCGGATGTAACTTTGCACTTCAATGCAAATGTTCGATTAGAAACCAGCACAATATATACAACTATTACTTTGGACACCAACGGTACGCGTAGACACGCAACAAATCTTTGTTTAAGAAGTGTTTATAAACTTGATATCAAATACTTATACTATTTCAAGCATAACAGAATTACAATTCACATTAATTCGTCTGGACAATCAATTTTATTTATACGTAGTTGGCTTTAAACAAGACAAAATGAGAAATCTATTTTTCAAAACGTTTATGTTTATAAGCTACAATTTCTAAGGACTATAAGCCGTCTTGATATTATGAACTAACTTTTTTCGCAAAAACTTGAACAATTATAGGCTTTCTTCATACAAGCATAATGCACATGACGTATTTAGCATCCTCCTTTTTTTGCTCAGCCATGGTACTCTTTTCATAGAAATAATAACGAAGCAAAAAGAATTATTGATCGATATACAAATTGATTTACTCGTACTTTAAACATTAAAATTTAAAAAGCTTTTCATAGACGTTCCAGCAAAATAAATTGATACATGATTTGTGGATTAATACATGTGCACAAATTTAAAAAGTAATATACATTTGAAACATTTTAGAGTGCGTTTTTCAAATAACACGTTTAATCATGGAATGGCAACATTGATTCGACGAATTTTTTGTACGTAAACATTAAAAATCAAAATTTACATCGTCGGTATTTATTATTCCAAGCATTTTCGCTCGAACACTAATATATATCACATCGGCGCTCCTCATTGGTCGAGATCGAAAAATATCCCATATGGTAGAGGCCGAAATCGAGGTAGCGAATATAGTAGCATATCCAGGAACAGCCGCAGAGATACTCGCCCCCATGGGTACTAACCGAAGCTTTGCGGCCTGAATTATATACTCTATCGCGGAAAATTCCCGTCGCAGATCGCCGCAGAGCGATATCTCTGATTAGCTAGGCGCCCAGTCCCCCCCCCTCTCTCTCACTCTCTATAACCCGAATGACGCACCGACGTGGCGCTTTGCCGCATAGCTGCAACGCAGAGCTAGACAGAGGAGCACACGGGAAACAGGCTACACATACACACATACACATACACACACGCGCAGGCGCGTATAGACGAACCGAGGAAAAGAAATGTTCTGAAAAAACTGCAAAAAGCGAGAAAGAGAGAGCAAGGGAGAGAGAGAGAGAGTGAGGCTAGCGTAAATAAGCTTAATCTCGCTGAGTGAAATCGCTGCCAAATGTAATGCGTCCTCTCTCACTGCTGGTGCAGTTCGCGCACGCCTGTCGGCCTCGGTAGGTGCAGCATTTTTCGCCAAATTCCGTACTGTACGCGGGTACCACTTGCCTTTTATATCGGCTGGATTAGCGCTGGCGCCGCACTATGTGGCAAAGAACACGCGTACACAGAGAGAGAGAGAGAGAGAGAGAGAGGGGGGGGAGGGGGAAGAGTAAGGTGAAAAAAATAGAGGAGGAGAGAAAGGATATACGCACGCACCAACCTCATCAAATATTTCATTCCGTGCTGCACGTGTGTGTTTGTGTGTTTGTGTGTGCACTGGCAAAAGGTAACATCAATCCCTTTGCCTCGCGCCGGAGCCGCATTTTCTTTTATGGGAGGAGTAGTGGACGATGCTCTCTCACTTTAACCGATTAAATCTATATAGACGGACGTATGCATATACATCTTCTCTTTTTTTTCTGCGCTGGAAGAGCGTCAAACGCGCATTTTCGGTCTGTGTGTATATATATATATACCACGGGGCGCAAGTCGGCATTACAAGTGAGCTGGAAAGATACCAATGCAGCTCGCTGAAAAGAGAGAGAGACAGAGAGAGGAAGAGAGAGAGAGGCGAAGATGGGGTGAAAGAAGAGGATACCCATGGGAATGTAGGTGAATTTGGCTCCATTACGCCAAGCCCTTTTGACATACAAACTTGTTTTTCGCCTCCCTCGCTGATTTTTTTCATACGTTTGTTGTAGAGGTCGGTTACGTAAGCTCGGCCGGTGGAGGACCAGTCGGGGTAAAAAAAAGTATTTTAGCGGTTCGTGCTCTTTAATCTTCGTGTGCGCGCCGGCCCGAGGTTGCGACGCATCGGGGGATATATATACACAAACATGCATACGCCCGTGTGGTAATGTTGAGTGTATAAATGTAGCGCGCGCAATTCTTCTTTTTTTTTGCCCTCTTCGCTGAGTATACGTTACGTCGGCCTGCTCTATCTGACCCGCCGCGCGAAAAAAAATAGCCTGAGAGCTTCTATATTGCGAAAAAAACGCGCTGTTATGAAAGAATTTGATTTGTCTTTTCCATTTGGAATTCCTGCTATATTATTGTTCAATTTTACGATGTCGATGAAATTTTTTATTGTTCCATTACTGAATTCGTATGCTCAAAATTGATGCGAGTAATGATTTTATTTACTCATGCCTAAATTAGTAAATTAATTCGCTAGGAGTTTTGTAAATGTTCGTTCACAAGAATGTGTTAGTCGCTGTAATTGTATAACTTGGTAGGTCTGACCAGAAGCACGAGAAATCTCTTCGGTATACAAAATCGATCGCGATGCCGTGTATAAATATTGAACGACGCTCGTTTCCCGGTATCTATGCCATTCAGTCGACCGACATAAGAATGAAATTACACGAGAGACGATCGTCCGTAGGTAGGCTATCGCGAATATATATTCGCGCACGTGATCTATTATAGGTTTTGCGTTCATAAATGATTCAAGCATAAATACACACACCGATGCGTCTTTATAATTTAACCCGAAGCGACTCGAATAAGTCAAATCGCGCGAATTATTAATTGAAGTTAACAGCGTGACATAAAGTTTCGAGCGGTACGTACGTCGGATCATCAACCGACACATGTAAGTTTATTGACTAACGGTAATAAGGCGGCAGTTTCGATGCAATTTTTCAAATTCATCGATTTATCTTATTCGGGCCAGTTATTTATATAGTTACTGTTTCTATAAGAACGCTAATTATTGATTTAAATGTTTGATCACGTACGGATGATTTATATTTGCTTTCGTCGCGGGCTACAAATGTAAAATGCAATTTTACGTTTCAATGGCTATTTTCAAAGAGCAAAACTTGGAAAGAGTCCGCACTTATGTGTGCTTTATTAATACTTCCTGCGAGTTTCGACTTCCTGCGCAAGAAAGACCAGTGCTTGTTATTGTATCCAACGAAAGTTTTGATTTCCTTTATTTCCAAAGATTTTTCTTTAATTAAAAACTTCTGGATAACTTTTCCGCCGTAAAAATGGGTATAAAAAAAGAAGAAACTGCGGCAATCGAAGCCGGTGAAAAATTGAAAAAAACCCTCGAGAAAAACAATAAAGCTTCTAAACCGAAACGATAAGAGTAAGAATTGAAAGGCTTTAATTCTCGTTACTCCGGTTTAGATTAAAAAATGATGAAGCAGAAGAAGAAAGAATAAAAAATAAATCGGAAAAAAAGGAAAGTTCGAGCATCCATTCGTATTGGGTAGGAAGGTAGGTTTGATGGCTTTTGCGTGCTCTCAAACAGTCTCTTTTTCGACGAGCACAACACCAGGCACTAACAAAGCCGCGAAAAATCCGATATTTCCTCGCATTCTATTTAAAGTTAACAGCTCGCCCGGAAATGAAGCCTTGAAAAGGAATTCGCGCAGTGGTAGCGCTGCACACCGACCATTCGCTCTCCTTCTACTCTCTCGCTCTCTCTTCTTCTCTCTCTTGCTCTCGTCCTTCTTATCGACTACTTAAACTTCTCTCTTCGCTGTGTGCCTCAGCGTCGATGCAAGTCAATTTCGTCGCTACCGGCACTAACTCCGATAAAAATACAAAATAAAAGAAGGGGACACTTGAGGCTGCTGTGGAATAAAAATCAATTAAATTTAAGTGAATTTTATGTTTTTATCGATATTGACTTTCGAAGGATGATAAAGTAAAACTACGTTACATAAAATGAATATTGCGCACCTCTAAAATAATAATTAGATTTGTGTTAGAATAAGACATAAGAAATATTATTTACATAATACCATTAAATAAATAAAATTCAATATGAATTCCACTCGTGCCTTGGTAGAGTGAAGAGACGTGTTTACTTCTTGCTCCGTAATCCTAGGCCTCGCAAACGTATTACTAAATTTCAATTACACAATATTGGGCTTTTGTCCCAAAATCAAGCGCTTAATCGCATGTTAAAATGTTCGAACACACCTAGTTCACCATGTCTTTGTTATACGAAAATGCCATAGTAACAATTAAAAAGAATCTACTCGATTTAGGATTTAAGCTTTTACCGGATAAAAAGACTTTCGTACATATTAATAAACAAATTTCTAGCTGGTAACATAGAAATACAAGTAGATAATCACACTATAAAATCAAGTATATTATACATTTGGAGATCTTAACTAATCAGGATTCAAACGAAACTTCTAGCTTAAACGATCAAATTAATAACTTAATAGAACACAATAAACAACATAAACAACAATAATGTGCTTATGAATTTTTCAGATGATAGTAAAATTCCTGATGCTAATGCTATAGCTTCTGCTTGCGTTAGCTTAAAACTAAATATAGTTTTAAAAAATCAATAAACCACAATACCTCAATTTACACAGTAGAGTACGTAGGACTGAATAGTGCTTTGGACTTCGCGCTAAAAAATTGCGATCGAAATAATCTTATTTTATCTGACTCCTAAAATGCCTTACAATCTCTGCAAACTAGTAAGCATAACCCTAAAACGAATCTTTTTATTTTTAATATTAAACAAAATCCTCATAATACTTTTATAAAACGATTTTTCCTACCTTTGCTCTTTGGAATCAAAGGAAATGAAGAAGCGACAAACAAGTAAAACTAGCTACTTCATCTACAAACATAAATATACAATGTATATCTTTCACTGACTTTTATACTCTTTTTAAACTAAACTGTGTAGCTCAAACAGCAAAATTTATAAAAGAAATTGTGTAGAAAAAAAGAAAAAAATTTGTTCAACAGTAATATTACGAAAAAAAAACTCATCTTTACCTAGCTGCTAACCTCTTCCGTTTCAAAATTATCTATAGCCCAAAATGCAAATGTAACCAAGAATTTGAAGAAACTATAAATCACATTATCTGGCAATGCAATTTATAGGTATAACAGTCAAAGACTCAAACTTATCCACTCCGTCTCAAAATTATCCTATAATCTTCCTCTTGACATTTCCACCTTAATAAACGAACCTAATATTAAAGCCAACTCACATGAACATTCCAAAATGAATGTAACTTACAAGTTACTTGTTAGTGATATAGAAATTTTATGTATCAATCATTTCAAACGTAAATATATCCGTTTTCAAATTATACCAATGAAAAGATGATGTATTAATTTATTATATAAAAAAAACCTTAATGGTATGGTAATGAATGGAATTACAAATGCAGGTATTCGACCTACAGATAAATAGTTTACGAAGTATGCTTTTCATTAAAACTATCCACACGCTGCATTGTCGTTGCGGCCAGACTTTGATAAATCAATGAAAGGGCGAAATTGCAGAGTATAAAGGCACGTTCCTCAAGAATTAATAATGCAATTTATTAGTCCACCCTTAGCTTAATCCCCCTGCATGTAACGACATTCAAGCTGCAAGCGTCCATTGACTTTCTCTACCACCTCTCTCTCTCTCTCTCTCTCTCTCTCTCTCTCTCTCCCCATCCAACTCTCGCGCACTCCCCTAACCAAGGAGAGGCATTAAAACCGAGAGCTCTCCGCATTACAATCCCACGGCGTGGCGTTGAAGCTCTCCCACTCTCTCTCTCTCTCTCTCTCTCTCTCTCTCTGACTTGCTAGTACGAGAGAAGCAAGTCGTAGTCCCAGACTCGTGCAAGTAGTAGTGGCCTTGCAATATAATTAGGCCGGACTGGGGGAAGCCACGGTGTAATAACATCGGGCCCAATTAATTATTTAGCCGAAGCAAGATCGAAGCGCATCCGCTATGCAAATGACTATCGAGCCAAGAGAGAACAAGAGAGAGAGAGGGAGGAAGAGAGTTTTACACCGTCATTTCCTAGAGCCGCAGTGTTGGGGCAGAGAGTCGCTGGTTCCTGGTGCAGCCACGTGACAGGTGGGTAGTCGTTTTCCACCGTCGGCGACGTCGAGTTGTCTCTTGATTTTACACCGACCGCAGGTTGCGCCAGTGGCGACTCGGTGTCATTGCCTCTTAGATATAGATGGTGGCTGATGGCCCTTTGGAGAGAGAGAGAGAGAGAGAGAGAGAGAGAGAAGGAGAAAAAGAGAGAGTAAGCGGCAGATACTTTATTCGATAACGTACACGAGTCAAAGCGCACTTTCTACCGCTGGCGAAAGAGAACGAGGGAGAGGGAGGAAGAGAAAGATGTGGAATATACAATTCCTTCGTTCTGTTACTTGTCTTGGTCCCCTACTTTTTCTGAGCGTTTCCGTCATACCTGCAAAAGTATGTTACTTCCGAGTTTCTGATCAATTCTATCCCGGGTAACTTTGATATCGTCCTTTTTTCAGCGATTTTTCAATGCAGTTTTAGATTCGATAATTTTATTTTATTTTAAAAAAAAGCAATGTTAGCAAATAATTACGATCAACGATTGATTTTGACAGCGTTGTTTTCGAAGGGAAAAAATAGGTTATTCCTTATGTTGGAAGTTACGAAACAGGATAGCAACTGTTCCGCAAACTTTCTTAATTGTGACTTGTGTAACAAGTTTGGAGAGAAAGCATCAATTTCTGTTACTGTCGTAGCATCAAGATTATAGATTATAGTGCAACGGTTTGAAAGTAAAAAAATTCAATTCGCAATAAATTTCTTTTAAAATGAACTAAACGAAATTGTGTTCGATTCCGAAATAGTTGTTGCCAGTAAGCATTCCCTCGAGCAACTATTCAAATCACCTTCAACCTGGACATTCTCCCCATTCGGTTCACTGGTTTATGCGCCTTCAAGTAGAGCTTCCTCTTTCTCAAAGGAGACCAGCAGCAGCAGCCCAGCCACTAAATCCAGTAGGTATAGTCGCGCTTAACAGCAGCGTAAGCCAGATTGCGAAAGGAGGGATGACGGCTAAGCTCGAGCTCGTGGGTAGCGGAGTACTCGGCTATACGTCTCGGTTAGACATCGGCTAGCTCTCTCCAGCGTCTTCGCTCCTCCGTAGAGTAGGACGGAGACCGGTGCATATAGGGTAAGATGGAGGGAGAGGGAAGGATGCTATCTTGGTCAAAGCAGTCGTCACGAGAGAGAGAGAGAGAGAGAAAGCGAGAGAGGAAGACAGAGAAGGACCATCGTCGCATTCTCCCTCGACACGAAGACGCTGCTAGCGCGGGGTTGCTGCGAGGTGCGCTCGACGAGAGTTTAGCGTCGTCGGTTCATTTGCCGGCATTGTAGGCCGACCACCGACGTGTTCCAGGGACCACCTGAACTCTCGTGTCTGCTCTCTCTCTCTCTCTCTCTCTCTCTCTCTCTCTCTCTCTGCCTTTGTGCATGTGAGTGTGCGATACCCGCACGTAAGCCTGTAGCGCTGCAGGATCTTGTGTATGCATGTGTGTATGTATTCCAGCAGCTGTACCTCGCGCGCCTTTCAACTGCAGGTCTATGTATGGCCGAGTGTTGTACCGCTGATTTTGGATAGTCAGGGAATGTACGGTGGCGCTCGCGTGTACAAGTCCGTCTGTGTACGCGCAGTGTATAGAGAGAGAGAAAGGGGGGATGCGGCAGAGAATTGAGTAGAACATAGATGAATAGTCGAAAGAGAGAGAGAGAGGGAGAGAAAGAGAGAGAGAGAGAGAGCATAAGCGCAGCCCGCACATTATGAATTTAATATTATGCACGCGAGGGCATAGATGGCATTGAAAGTTGAACGCAGAGAGATGCTGCGGCCCCATTCACGAGGATTTCAATAGGGCCACGTAATTGATCAAGGAGGCTGATTTACGTACAGGGCACGCGCGTACTTTGACGCCCCTGAATGTGAGCCCCGAGCCGAAATGAAAATTTGTATTTTCATGCGCGCGGCTGCTTAATTGTTATGCTGCCAAATTATTTTGTTTGAACGGTGCGGATGCAGGCACTTTTAATTAATAAGAATGCAGGCTGGCTGCACACGATTGCCGCGCGGTCCGATGGATATTTTCCAATGAATCGTGCATGGTGTTGCTCAATGAAACGATTTGCATTCGTGTGGACGTTATAAAAGAATATTTTGTGTCCGATAATGCGGAGCGTGCCAGCTTAATCAATCGCTTTTTCAACATTTTTGCATTCATTATTATTTATAGTTGCGAATTGATAATTTTCTACGATGAAAGGGTTGAGGTGGTTTAATTACACCCACCAGTGAGGGAAATAATGACTGAAATGATACGCCCTTATTAAAGGTAAACAAATATAGTAGTCAATTAAATTGGCGAGTAGAATTTTCAGAATAATTCGTACTTAGCAAGTACGTGGCATGAATAAGTTCGACCTTCGCAGCCATTGAGCCGTTAGCAACGTCCTCTCAATAAGCGAAACCAATATATACGAAATGCACACACACACACACATACAAGCACATCTTCCACAGTCAACGATCAAAGAGTGAAAAACGAAGGTCTTAATCAGCAGTAATAATTAACGCTCTCCGCCTGCGCATACATGGGCGTATCCCCGATGCACGTGCGATGCACTGCATACACACACATATCACTCGCACTGCAGTGGATTCGCTGCCGGGCAAGCAGCAGCAGCAGCAGCAGCACCGGCAGGCTAATGCTTTCATGAACTTCTTCTTCCGAGAAAACATGGGAGGAGACTCAATTTGTTCATCGTGAATTATCGAGAAGCTAGCCCCGAACAATAATACAATAGACTAGACTTTCTTTGCCTCGGCTGTTTCATCGCTGTGGAAAAAAGCGGCAGCCGCAGTTCGAGCTGCTTTTCAATTTATTAGTGCGGCTGCACCCACTGAACCTAATTGCGCCTCGTGCACGATAAATGGGATAAGGAGATCGCGAGATGGAGATGTTGAAATTAACGAATTGAACGAATCGATTGCTCTGCTAGATACAAGTCGAGCGAGATATCTACCATGGTGTGTTGAATTGATTGTTGATGTCGTAAACTATGATAGAAATAATTACTCGTAATTTGAATTAAAGGCTACTAATGCGTTGCTTATTAATTTAAATTATAAGAAATTATACTAATACTTGATAAAAAAATAATAAATTGCACTTGTTACTAAACCGTAGTTAAAAATATTTCCAAGAGTTTTAGATTGTTTTAAAAAATAATCATTTTCTATGGAGTGATACTTTTTTTCTGTACTAAGAGTTGACATTAAATGTTAAATGATTTCGGTATTATTCTACACGAACAATACATTTTAAATATATTTAATTGCAAAGATTTACGCACATTTGCAATAAAAACATTGCTGTATATATTATCTTGGTCACCGACGCAAATGCACAATCCGCCGATCAACAAACAAAACGACGACTTGCCATAAAGCCCAATCAACCAACAACATAAATTAACTCAATCGCGTTCTTTTCCGCAAACATTTAACACGGCAATAAAATTAAATATACACGTCCACCTCTGGAATCATCGCGCCAGATTCCAGCGCAATCCGTCCACGCAAACATCGCGAGGAAGAAAAAGCAGAGCGCAACGAAGGAATAAGTAAGCAAGCAAGAAGTGTCACGAGCGCACACACACACAGAACACACACAGGTAACGAAGGAGCGTCTGCCAACCATAAATAATCGGTATTAGAACGCTCGACTTTTCTGTCTCTCTCACTCCTCAACGTTGCGAGTATATATAGCAGAGAGAAAGAGAGACCTGGTAAGGTTTCCTCATAACGTGCCGTAGAAATGCATAATATCCATTCAGCATATCCGACGTGGTACACGCGAGAGCCGCATTTTATTAGGTTATGGCCGTCCACTGCTATTTGCAATAGCCGCCTCAAACGAGCGGCTCGCAACTGCGCCACGTCTCTTTCTCTCTTTCTCTCTCTTTTATAATGCAACTGAAACCCGATCGAATCGTTGCTAAATACGCGAGAGAAGAAAAATTATATTGACGCAGTGTCCGACCGCTCTCTGCCTTCTGATGTATATATATATATATATATATATATGTGTGTGCATACGCTCGGCAGTCCCGAATTACCATCTTTTAAAGCCGAGTACCCGAACCAAGGAGCCAATTAATATTAATCGATGCGTGCAATGGATGTGGCACGCGAGCGAGAGGGCTGGTAAGCCCGATTAGTTTTCAGCCGCGAAAAGAGAGAGAGAGAGAGAGAGAGAGAGAGAGAGAAACGGAGGAGAAAAAAGGTACAAAAGTGCGAGACACGCGAGCACACTGCGACTCCCTTCCTCCTCTTCTTCCGCGCGTGCATACGTTGCAGTGATTTAATGGCGAGATAAGGGGCTCGTTTACCTTTTTTACTGCGTCATTTTAGAGCGATGAATCATTTACAAGTTTTACCGGCACTATCTTTCACGACTAATTTCGCTTTTCACATTCTCTCTCTCTCTCTCGTTTTTTTTTCTTCATTCTTCGCTCGAACAGTTATGCATTCTGTATCGCCATTATGCATAATGTATGTTTGATTATGTGTTCGATGTGTAGTAAGTTTAGTAGTGTTTAGTTTTAGCTAAGCGGTTGTAGTGCGGAAAAAATTACGATAAGAATGAGTCTTGTATTTAAAAGATGAAAATCAAGCATAAAATTTAAATTCTGTCATATTATTGTCCACACTTGCAATTACTGCACGTGTAACAATTAGTCTTGTAAAATGTAGTATTATTATAGTAAATAGTTAATGTAATATTAACTATTTTTCCATAAATCAATATTCTTACACTTACAGCAAACCCCATAACTGTAATCACCCAATTTCTATCTTAGCCCTTCCAAACCATGCATAATACACAAGTAGAATCCCTCCTACCCCACATTAATGAAATAACCTCGAATATTCGCATATCCAAGAAAAAGACATCATTTCTTTCTCGAATTTTTTGCTCTCCCTCGCTTCTCGTCCGATAATATAGGTTTCATAAGTCGTGCTCTGAAAGCCGATAGCACTGCAGCTATATCCCCTTCGGGCATTCTCATATGGTGAGTATGTACAAACCGACCTGCGCACATATTCAACTGCTTTTCACGCGCGCGCGGGATGCCGCTATACATTATAGCCGTTGCGCGAAAAGACGTAAGTGAATACAAATTTAATGCTTCTATTAAAAGAACCGTGTATGCACCATTTATCGATGCGCTAAATATATGCTGCTGGATGACTGGGTATTATAGCTATGACTCGGCAGGGAATATGTATAGTTGGCAGTTTCACTTGGTGCACACATTCGAGCTGAGCATTTGTAAAAAAAGCCGCGCGTGAGTTATAGATCCGCCGATAGCGGACGGGGTTCCTATGCTACGCACTCAGGAGCAAACACATCACGAAATCGAGCGATGCAGGGCGAATCAGCTGAGGAAATATGCTTCAGGCTAATGCGAATTGAATAATTATCGCATGATCCTTTGAATGATGCACCAAAAAATCCGACTTCAATAGACGGTTATACGAAGTCGGCAACGGCAGCAGCGATCGGCTAGTTCAACATCTCTCTTTACAACCTCGGATACAGCCAACCTCCCAATCAATATTAATACTCGCGGTTCACGGGCACTGAAATTCAATCTCTTTTCCATCCCAGACCATTGGGTCCCCGCCTACCTTGCTACAATGTGTATACACAGTGCGCGTACACCACAGCCATTCACAAGTCATCGGTATCCTTAATAGGCGGACGGGCAAACAGGTGGCGGCACTCTAAGCGATAACGCGCCCTTTCTCTTTCTGAGAAAAGCTCAGGCTGTGCAGACACACATATAGGTATATACACACAGAAATCGACTTTATTAATTCATGCGTCGCACGGCACTGTGTCTGTTGTATATATATAAAACACTGCCTGTGCGTATGTAAGCGACGTAGATGGGCGAGCGATAAAGAAATCTTTTTCGTTTTCATCGGGCTGTGTAATTAAATTGGCAAAGTCGAATGAATAAGCATTCAATTCAAATAATACTTGCGAGAGACAGAAAGAGAGAGAGGCTTTTAAACGCGCAATTACGTTGCTTTACGTCGTAACTTACCATTGTGCACCTATTACACTGCACCTTGGTCGATGAATATATACCTATATATGCTTTGTAACTTGTCAGTATCCGCAGTGACAAGCGGATACTGATATTGCAGTTGATGATTCTTTTCATTTCTAATGCACGCGAACGAGTTATGGCAGTTGACAATTGGAAATATTACGTGAGTGATTTATAGTACGAGATTTACGAATCGGTCATTGTGATGAAAATACATTATTTTTTCCTACATCCTTATTACTATATACAATTTTTATATTGTATCGATACATATATTATTTCATATGTATTGCAGTTCACGTATAAAATTTGATCTTCACATTACGCTATAAGTCTAGCAGTATTACGCGTGATGAATATCATCATAACGCTACAAAGTTTTGATTCATAGCACACTTGCATTAAGCATTTTTATCGTTTTTATGAATCTCCTTCCTGCAAATGTACACCGAAATGTATCGCTTCTTTATATTGAATTTGTTTATTTGTATTTTAATTAAGACGCTCTGTGATATTACTTTTAATTTGTAATTTTTCGACGACTGAAACAATGTAAGACTTACTCAGCTGTGATATCATAGAAAGACTGAAAATGTATGACTGCGAAAAACCAAAAATAAGGAAATGTATAATCTAAAGAAAAATCAATATATATCAACAAGTACATTTTGTAAACTATTTACAAATAAACTTATATCTATCTCTCTCTCTCTCTCTCTCTCTCTCTCTCTCTCTCTCTCTCTCTCTCTCTCTCTCTTTCACTCTCTTTCTCTCGCTTTAATGCATCAGCAGCGCGTCAAGAAATAGGACGACAGATTTTACGATTCAATAAAATACGGAATCTCTTGTTGAAGGAGAAAAAAAGCTCTCAATTACACAGCCGTATAACGCTGACACAATGCGCCTAGCGCTATACCCACTCGCCCTGCACATATATACAAGAAACATTCATCAACCCACCATCCTACTCGTTTCCTCCATTTCTCTCTCTCTCTCCCTCTCACTCCATCTCTCTCACTGTACCATTCTTGCGCACTGATACCAGTCTTGGTGTTGTGTTGAATGCAACGCTTTCTTGGAGGTGGCCCCATGTCGATTCGATTACCAAGAAGTTTAATAGTATTTTGTAGTCTTAGTTTTTCTGCCAGTACACCACCGAGACTCTGCGCAAAAGGCTTGCCGTGTTGCGGTTCCCTCATGTGTAGATTACTGCTCTGTTGTTTTGCTGGACGCCTCTCAGAAGCTGAGAAACAGAATCCAAGTTCTGCAGAACTCCTGTGTGAGGTACGTGATGGGCTTAAGAAGGGGTACCCCTCCCCACATAACTGCCCTAGGCTGGCAATGCCCAAATACAAGGAGACATTATTTCATGGCTGTACTGATGTACAAAATCGTGCGTACGAATACACCAGACTATCTGCATCTTTGAAACTCTTTGCCTGATGAAATCCGCTACATTCCGTCGCTCAGCAGGTTATTGTTAAATATTAATTTATTTTGTTGCGCCCATATATACCATTTTAATCTTTATTTGAAAATTTTATTTTGTATTTACAAACTGCGATGACGATATCATTAGAATTATTGCAATTTTGTTTTATATATACATTATCTGTACAGCATTGTATTTTTGTATACTTACAAAGTAAATCTCTCTCTCTGTCTCTCTCTTTTTCTCTCTCTATCTCGCTCTATTCTCCCGTGAGTCTCGTGGTAAATCCGCATTGAGCACCTCTTCTGGGACACAGAAGAAGAAGCAGCAGCGGCAGCAGTGGAGCGGCATCAACGCTGCTCTCGCTCTCTCGCATAAGGTTTATTAACGTTTTACTGCCAACTTTACTACCGATTTACGCGCTCCGCTATACACACGCTCGGTTCTCGTTAACCTATTGCAGCCAGCAACCAACCCAGCCACCATCCCCTTCTGCCCCATGCCTTTCCTTCCTTCCTTCCTTCCGCCTGTGATCCTGCCGAGGGATGAGTAGTGCGCGAGAGATCGATACGGCCGTTACGTCGTGCGTTGAGGGACGGTAGAGGAGGCGATGCGGATTTCGAAGATTTAGATTTTGCGTGGGAGGACTGACTGATGGCTCGTGGATTTCCATTGGTTATTTTTTGCGAAGAGCAACGTTGATTCTTTTTCTGCTGTACTTACCGAGTGCAGGTAATAAATCTATTATTTTACTGTTAATTTAGTTTTGTCATGTAACGGATTGTGTGTAATTAGGAAAAGACAATGTGATGCAGGAAATACGGACTTATAAAAATAATTTTTTAGTGATGCATTTATGGCGAGAGTTTTAATATATCAATGTTTCGTTTAAACTTGCACTGGCTCATCTTCGCAAATTTACATTACTTCGCACAATCGTGTTTATGATATTTTAACGAATAACGAAATTCTAATTTCTCTTAAATTTGAAATTGAATTTACAAATTAATGTTAAAGTTTGTCGAGAGGAGGAGGGAGTAATTAATTTGAACGGCTGCAAAATCCCGATAATCATACCGAATTGTAAAGAACGTAATATGAGATTAAAACAAATTGGAATACGTAAACAGTCGGTCGAACGATAAACTTATATTCTTTTTCAATTTTTGGAAACGAGCTTAAATGAAATGCTAAAGCTTCTTTTTCAATATCACTACTGCAGATTACGGACGTAATTTATTCAGTAAATCGATATTGAAATCAATGTAGTAAATCAATTTTGATTTATTACTGCTTATTTTATTTTTATTCCACGATCAAATATCGATACATGGCTTCGACTGCACGTCGACCTAAACAATTGCCAACCACTTAAGAGCGAGCCATAATTTATTCCGAATGATTGCGCAGGTATTCGAATATAGTAAGCAGTGAACGTTCTCGATTAAAAAAAAAAGAACAACAACAGCAGCGAGCAAGAATCGCTATCGGCATACCGACTAATTTCTAATGGATTAAATTTTCAAAGCAGCAGTTAACTCTTTCTCCCTGAACGGTCGCTCACGCAGAACAAGAGAGAAACGCCGCCTCCGATTGATTTCTACCGACCGGACGGACAGACGCACAATATTAATGCTCCGCGTGGCACCACACACACGCACACACATGCACGGGCTCACGCACGCGAATAATAAAAGGCAATAGAAAATTGCCGATCATTCGTTCCGCGCGTTATTATACGACTCTCCGGGGCTCTCCGCGCGCGGCATTGCGCAAACCGGTTTACGAGTCGCGATCCGGTTCATAGATCAAAGGAAGGCAAGCGAGAGAGGAGAGAGAAAAAAGTGCAGGGAGGAGGAGGAGGAGGTGCAAGAGGAGGTGCAGGAGAGGGACAAAAAAAGTGTCGCACTTACACGTGTATATTGTATCGTGCTGCGAGCGCAGCGGAACCTAAATACTCGCGCCGGCTTATAGGGACTCACATGCTGCTAACAGATGGTGCTGATTTGATTACACGCCGTGGAGAAACACATTATGCGTGTGTATTTGCTGCGAGCGCGTATACATTAAACAAGCTGATGCATACGCTTGGACTGTAATGCTCGGGCTTATATCTTTATCTTGAAAACTTGATTATTACAAGCGACGCTAATTGCCGAGCGATTGAAACATTGGAAAGTCCAGTCGACTGATCATCTGTTTGCTCAACGTTACATGCATTAGTGCGCTTGTCAGATAGTTTGTTACAAGATTTTCTAGACTTTGTATACTTATCGTACGACCTTATAATACTTTTTAATCGGAGACTAAATCGTTCTGGTTCGTGCAGCGAAGATTTGGTATCTACACCGCGAAAAAAGTTGATTTGTATTACATTACATTTATTTAATGTTAATCATCGTGGATTTGAATATGGCGAACTGATAATTCATTTACTTGTCGATTCGAGTTTCAGTACGTACTTGTTTTTTGAAAACTACTAAATCCAAGAAAATATTCATTAACTATTAATCTCAGTGTAAATTATATAACAAGAGTTATAAGTTCAGCTTTTGACATTAATCAATTCAATCGGTTTCTCAACAATGTCTAGGATAGCGCGAACATAAAAGTGATCTTATTTTCCTCTCCCTTTGAATCCACTATTGCACGAAGAGCCTGTCAAAATAGAAAATGTCTTATGGAAGAAGTCGACTGACGTGTGTCGGAGGTTTCCGGTAAAAACACCGATCCTGAGAACTTTTTACACGGGACTGAATCAAGAATGAATTTTATTAAAATTAAATGGAATGACATTAAATTAAATGATATTAAATTAAATGAAATTCCGAAGCAGCGATTCATCATCACTACTTTTCGCATTTCGATAAAAAGTTAATACGTTAGAGGTATTTTATTAAAATTCAGAGGATATCGAAATATGTAGTCAACGTCTTAGACAGACACGATGGCGATATGATCTACTTCTTGTATTTCAAATTTAAGGAATCTTATTCTACGTAGAATATGATAATCAACAACAATTTAAAGATTACATAGACATATTAATTATTATTAAAATCTAAATGTGTAAAATCATATTATTTTTAGTAACAACCCATCACTATGGTATCTTTGGAATAGACAAATATAATTCTGGTTTTTGTAGAATTACGTGATATAAATATATTTATATCGCGTTGCGCGCCTTAACCTAGATCACCAATCATTACTAATATAACAATTTTGGTGAATGTTCAAACTCGTCACGTTGGTCAGTTTTCATTTCATTCATAAATAATATTCGCCGTCGTTGCCAAGCAACATAACATTGTACATGTACGATACATGTGAAGTAATTTTATAGTCACAAAATCGAGGATAAATTTACATTTTTGCATATAAATAATAACAATGCACATTTATAAAGTATTTTTATTAAAGAGATATATTAGATCATTTATATCACATTATTTTGTTTACATTTAAAACTTTTAGTTAGAATAATGGGAAAATTTAAATGTGATGCAGATTAGACGGATACGCACAATATCAGCCAATCACATGTCATCTATCTTGGCTTCACAACATTCGGTCATGATTTTTTTACGAGGGAAATAAAGGTATGGATTAGATTAAACTGGACTATTACACATTCCATAGTAAAGTAATTAGTTGATATACTCAATTAGAGACGAAAATAAATAAATAAATAAATGTACCAAATATATCATTTTATACTATATAGAGAGCACAAAACCAACATATCATTTGTGTCTAAGGTAGGGTACTTATCATTTTACTGATGAGCCCGACAAGTAATCCGGGGCGAAACGCAAATTTCACTTCTAATTTATACACAATTATTATATTAATTTAGCTTTAAAATTAATCTTGTTTAATTTTCGAATGATCCTTCATTTTACTGAGATATTCTTCTCCTTTTATTCTATATATAAGGTATTAAGGAACTGTATATGTTTTACACAGTACACTAACACAGTACACCTTATAATAGTACACGGACAAAAATTTGGAAAGGATTTATGTTAATAACATTGTAACCTATTTCTTCAATTGTCAGTCGAGACATTTTGTGTCAATTATAGAGGTTATGTTCTTCAATGCAGTGCCGAGGTGCTGGGCCTCGGCCGATGGGAAGAAAATCCGCCCAACTGCCGAGGCACGAAGAATTAGAAAGGAAGTGAAGAAGAAGAGGAGAGAGAAAGAGAAGAGGAGAAAACACATATATAGTTGTAAACAAAACACTCATCAAAACATTACCCCCTCCTTTCTACTTCTTCGTGCCTCGGCAGTTGGGCTGATTTTCTTCCCATCGGCCGAGGCCCAGCACCTCGGCGCTGCATTGAAGAACATAGCCTCCTCTGTTGACACTAAATGGCTCGACTGACAATTGAAGAAATAGGTGTCCATGGTTACTGACATAAATCCTTTCCAAATTTCTCTCCGTGTAGTTATGATTATAAATTTCCTACGTTCCATGACGATCAATAAATTCTACTTATTTTGAAAAACTTAGAAACGATAGAGTCTTTTGCATATTATACATAAATATACCACTTTATTACAAAAATTGAGCTACAAATGACCATAAGTGATTTAAAAGCTGTTTTAATAATGTTCCCTCTTTCAAAAAAATTTAGGTTAAAAAGGGTAAAGTATAAACTTCAGTAATCCAATTATTATTCCTTAATCCTCGTGTGCACTGAAATAAGTATTATTCGCTCCTCCAAATACATGCATTTGTTGAAAATTGGTATGTCGAAGGGTCAAAGATCACTTACAAATTGATGAGCACAAAAAGACCATTCATTCGACGACATTTACTAGTACAATAAATGAAATGCCAATTCATTCTCGGAAGAACAGGTGGATAATTCGTTAATAAACTACAGACTATCGGCTATCCGAAATCTGAAGATTAAAAAGTAACGACCCTCGACAATCTCAAGCACTTGGCCTAATAAAATCATCAATCGACATTGATCGACACTTCTCATAAATTAAACGCGCCCATTAAATTTAAGTTCTCAACTTGGCTCTCGGGGCTGCTCTCTTTTCCCATTCTTTTTTTTTTGACAACATCCATACATCAAAAATACTAGTGTACATGCAGGCTACGTTAATCCCAAGCACCATGCGTCAACGTCACGCACGGAATAACGAAAATCACTTGTAATTAAAGGGACCGACGACCGTGACGCCCGTAAGCTGAGCTCGCGCATATACACCCACATGTATAACGTATACGTATGTGTGTGCGTGTATATGCGTGTGTGTGCGTGCGCGTGCATACACTGTGGGCGCACAGCGAATTCAATCTCGCTCGAGCTGATGAGCGAATTCACCGTGAATGCGAAATGACAGCTGAATATGTGGTACTGGGGGGTGGAGGAGGAGAGCTCGAGCGCTTCGACATTATATCGGTATAGGGGACAAAATTGATACGGCGTATTACGTAAAGACAATCGGTTCATTGCGCAATAAGCGCGCGTACGCGCCACTTCAGTTTTCGCGCGTGTCCAATTTTACGAACGCTCAGTTATCAATCGCACGCGGTAATTATATATGAGGGGTTGTAAAAGTTTTGCGTATATTCGGAGGGATTCGATCGTTGGCCTGTCCGCTGCTCGATATCGGATGAGCCGAATTGCAAACCGTCGAGGGCATCTCGGATGTTCAATAATGCAGGTGTTTTCTGTCCGTGAAAATGGAAATAGCGAAACTGGGTTTACACCGAGGAAATGTTCACTTGTCATAGAAAAAAGGGCAAGAGGATATAGTAATTGTTTTATTTATCCTCTATAAGTTTTCGACCTGTATACCTGCATAAATCATTAATTTAGCAGAGAGAAATATCGCTATAGCTTTTGTTTTAGAATAGAATATTAACAACATAAAATAAATGCGTTGCGTTTTAAGCAGCAAAAAACATCAAGTGATTCGAGCAATTAATTACGGAAAAATTCTTCCGTCGAAACTGTTAAAACTGAATGTTTTCGGCGCACCCACATCAATCACACGGTATACCCGGAAAATCGAAAAAATCGCCCTCGCACCACGAACAATTTTCCGCCATTCTGGCCAGATTTACGAGGCAAAAAGCTCCCGGAGTTCCGTTTTTGTCGAACGAGCGAGAAATTTTTCGTGCTCCTCGTACTCTCGAGCTTTATCTCCTCCCCCCTCCCCTTTCCTCCACCCTCTCGGCATCCTACACACCTTTTATTACGTGCGGCGAACCTTTTCTCTCTCTCTCTCTCTCTCTCTCTCTCTCTGTTTCTCACCCTGTTCCCGTCTCGATCCACTCTACGTTTTATCCAAGAGCAGTAGCGCGGCGTGTATATCTACCCTTCTTATATGAGAAGCCGAGAGTGAAAGAAAGAGCATATAGGTGTGCGACGCGCGCAAGCGGATACAGTTTGAGCACGAAGCTCTTACGGCTCTCTCGGTATTATACACGTGCAAGTTGTCGTGCAGCCGTCGCTGATTGGAAGCGCCGAGAGGGAGAGGGAGACAGAGAGAACGAGAGAGTTGAGTTTCGTCGCGTGTGTAGACAGGGGATTAGACAAAGAGACCAACAATGACTCGCGCTAAATATGCAAAAACTGCGAAACATAAAGAGGGACACGGCGGCACTGCTTGGCGATAAAAGACGCGCGCGAGCTACCTGCAGTCAACGCGAGACACGCTCGCTCGCTCTATTCAGCCGTTTGACAAAGCACTTGCTTGGTCTGGAGAAGGAAAAAATTCCCCCGCGATAAAGCCTAGACTACGGCACCCGCCTTATCAGCTGTCCTGTTAATTAAGCTTTGCTTTTTCTTGTAATAAGCGCAAGATTAGGGGACAGTAGTTAAACCCCAATATTAATAAGAGTAATCGTATCGTAGCTAATTACATGTAACCTAATGCTTTAGTGCTGTATATTTTTTTTTTTTTTATTAATCTAATAAAAAGAAATCATAGAAAAATTCATTCCAGCTATTTAAAAGACCTATGAATTATAATTGACTTTTTCTTCTGATTGTGTTTTACATTTAAATGCAGTCACTATACATTTGTTATATATAATTATAGTTTCTATTAAGGTACTTATTACTTTTCCCCTTAAGCAGCTGCACTCAATTTGCTGACCAACGATTTTCATTACATCTCGGCGATGAAAAAAATTACTACTTTAGTTATACTACTCACTCTTACTCGTAGTCACGAAAAACCCCAAAAACCATGACTCACCTGAA
Organism: Megastigmus dorsalis; assembly: GCA_900490025.1. NCBI lineage: Eukaryota > Metazoa > Arthropoda > Insecta > Hymenoptera > Megastigmidae > Megastigmus > Megastigmus dorsalis. The sequence goes on along the minus strand of UELU01137470.1, from coordinate 89,673 downwards.
ACAAAGAAAAAAAAACATTATACATAAGTCGACGAGTTCATAGAATAAATAACCTGCAATCATAAACACTTCATACGGGTACACGATTAACGTAGGAAAAAAAATTGTCATTTTCGAATAAAAAGATTGGAGGATAGGCGAGGAAAGTGGAAATGCAATCAGCGTCTTGGCTTAAGGATTAAAGGTGATCCAGAGTCGTTACATTTCAATTCTCATTACCGCTAGGTTTTCCCAGCAAAGAAGTTCCCCGGGGACGAAGCTGAGGCGCTCCACCATAGCGGCCCTACAGACGGAGATAGATTGGCAGAAAATGAAATCGAGCGGAGAGAGATGCGCGGTGGCGAAGAGCGAGAAGCGAGCGACAACGAGGAAGAAAGAGAACGTCGTGCAGAGGAGGAAAAAGGGGGGGGGGGCTGTGGGAGAAGAAAAACCGGGAATGAGAAAAGAAAGGAGAGTTATTACTCGCTCCGAAGGTAATTTGCGACTGCACACGATTATTAACGTCTTTGCCTTTCGGGGTGCGCTTTCTCGTATTATCGCTTGGAAATATTTTCTCAGTAAATATGGATAAGGCAAATCAAATATGATCATCTATATACTTTTTCCCCTTTCCTTTTACTTTGCTATCCTCTACTAGAAAAAACGATCGAATGTAAGGTTTTTATTGATCGACTTGAAACTATTTTCACCCTTCTCAACTTTTTATTTTTCTTTTCTCTCTAAATTTAAAACAGTGAAAAAACCCTTATTGAAAGTGAATATTCACTTATTGAAATCGTCGTAATTCCTCCACGTTAGAAGAATGAATATATACATCAGTAAATGAGAAAAAAATCACTTTTACAATATGAGGAAGTGCACTTTATAATAAGTCAAAATTTTATATCAATCATGATCAGTAAAAATTCAATCGCAAGTCATGTAAAGATTTCACTTTTTAAATAAGTAAAGCCTTAAATTCTTTGATCGGCATAATTCTCACTCGAATATCGAATACTGGAAGATGTATTATAGTGCTATTTTACCTAAAAAAAAAGTAAATAATAGTTATCAATATGTAAACATGATATTCTTTTGTCTTAAACAGAAAAACTTTGTATGTTATTATTGGGCGAAATATCATTTATCAATTTTAGTGTTAAGTTAAATAATTTTATGAACTAAAAATTTTAGAATAGAATTTGAAATTAATATTTGATTTAAATTAGGATAAATATTCTGTTATATGATTTCGATATTCTTTTATATTTCTACAAAATCATAGAAAATTTCAATTCAGTCGAATTTCAATTATGCATATGTGAAAATATGTGCACATGTCAAATTAGTAAAATTTTCACATTTTTTAATATTTAGAGAGTTGATTTTAATATTTTGATAAAAAAATAACTTTTTTACCTTACTCTGCCCAATATACTTCAAATTAGAACTACCATCGTGAAATACTTAAAATGTTCAGCGATCGGTATTTGAATTCCAGGAAACTCATATTTCAAGTTCTCAGACGAATGCGTTCGCTCGCGAATCAACGAATCGAATATGACCCACTTTATCTCGTTTTGAAACCAGGAACAAAAAAATGGCTCGAGAAATATCGAGCTGCTGTTTTTTTTTACCCTCGACATTCTTCAGTTTACTCATCATTACGAGAAATCGCGAGAGATGGCAAGAAAGCTTTCGCTAGAAATATCGCGGGCAAGGGATAGAGAGAGAGAGAGAGAGAGAGAGAGAGAGAGAGAGAGTTGGTTCGTGCAAGATTCTCAAAGGAATATAGATGCACTCATGAGAAATATTACTCAAAGAGGAACATATATTGACCAGGAAAACGACGAATCTACGGGAGCATCTCTCGCTCTCTACCTCGGCATCCTTCTCTCTTACTTGCTGGCAATGTGATAGATGCTGGAAAATGAGAAAGAGCTGCGAAGGTGAAAGGGAGAAGGGGGTGGAGGAGGGTTCAAGTGATCGCTTCCTTAAATCGACGCCAGGCACAAGAAAACAGGAAACGAATCTTCCGGCGAGCACTTTTTCCCCCTCCCTCTTTTTCTCTGTATCGCAGCGATAGAGTACAAGTCACGTGGGATCTATTGATGAGGTATCCACACCCTTGAGGATTGCTCTTCCTATATACGTCGCTTTTTCCACATCGTTATGGGTCAATCCGAGCGATGCTAGACTGCTTGTTGTTTTGGTGTTCGTTTTTTTTCTCCAACTGAATTTCGACGCTTTGATCGATTTTCACATCATTGTTCCGCGCGAAATGCTGCTCACTTTACTGCGGAATAAATTGAGAGCGGAAAAGGATCTTTTATGTAATATTTTAACGCATTTTAACAGTTTATAACAAGTAAATCGTTAAAACAATATTATCGGATTGTACCATTTCTAGCAAATATTTGAGCTTTTAGACTATTAGTTTAAACGAAAAAACAACAGTGAAGGATTTCATTTGTTGGAAAAATAAACGGATCGTGCGTTTTAGCGCAATACTGTTCACTATAAACATTTCAGTGAAATCCCCAAGTTTAATTCATAAAAAAACAATTCCCCTTTCTCTGCCGAATTTCGCGCACCAATATTTTTCCCGAATGCAGCATCTCCCTCTCTCTCTCTCTCTCTGTCCCTCTCTCCTCTTGCCCCGGTTCTCTCACTTTTTCGGTTTTATCCCGGCTATCCCCCCGTCTTATCCCGCCTTTCCATCTCTTAAACACTTACGCTCTCCTCTCTCGGGTTTGGATCCGTACTCTCCTCTCTCTCTCTCTCTCTCTCTCTCTCTCGTTCTGCTTCGCTTCCGCTCTCTTTTGCCAGCTCCTGCAATTCGTGCGGGAGAGGAAGGAGAGAAGAGACGAGCTGTGGGAAAAGAGGGAGGAGAAGGAGGTGGAGGAGGAGACGGGAAGCAGCTGCGGCAGCTCGCATCGTCGCGCGCGCGGCAGCCTCTGAATCTCGGGTAATCCCCGCGAAACGACGGAGATAGCGTAAGATGATGGAAATTGGACGTGTAACGATCGCCCCGGCAAAACGGTGGCCCGGCTGAGCGGAAGTCGATGGAGTTCTTTTAACGCCATTAAGCCCCTTCTCCCCCTCTCCATCTCTCTCTCTCTCTCTCTCTCTCTTCCAGCGACGCTGGCTGCTGCAGCTCCTCTCGAGCGATTGGGCGACGGACGAAAAGGGACCTTCCAAGAGCTGAGCTTCGCGAAATTTTTCCAACTCGCCTTTTTCTACGTTATTAGCGCGGGTAATCGGGGGGATGGCTGTAGTGGGTTTATAAGATGCGCTCCGTCGTCCTCTCGCCCACTCGCCTCCCACATCCTCATCGACATTAAGTCTTATCGACGCTAAAGTCAAATCGTCTTAATTCGGCGAATTCTCTTTGCGTTCGACAAACTGAAAAGGTCTATTATCGCGTTTACCGAGCTACTCCCATTACGCAATTGCTAATTAGGCTGGAATGTTTTCTTTTATTAAAAGTTCCGTATGAGCGATGGATATTTTATTTCAGTTTTACATATATATGAAACTATTTATCCTCTTATATTATTGTCATAGTTTGAAATAAATATAAAATTAGGTATCATAGCTACTGAAAATTGTGATAAAACAAAATTTGTTCCATTTATTATCTAAAAATAATATAAGACGATTCTGCACTTTCAAAAAACTCGTTTTCTTTCTAAGTGAATTTTCCGGCTCACTCAATCTCGCCAAGCTACAACGTATTGCGCATTTTTCTCTTGCCCCTTACTTTCCGCTATTTTCTCCTGTTTTCATCTAAGACGTCAAGAACGAAAATCTGTGATTTTTCTCTTTCTCGGAAAGTCTTGTAGAATACGCCAGTATAATAAAACTACCCTCTATGTTCAAAAAGATTAATTTATTAATAATAAATTGATACATTTTTATCGGAGAAAATGCTGATCTAAAATGTAAATCAGTATTGCTACAGAGTCAGAAGTTTTTAAAAATCTACATATCTCGAAAGTATCAGTTAGTGCGTTAACTACATACCACTTGTGTCTCGCCATACCTAGATCATTCTACTTAGAATCGCAGCTCCAATACGTAAGCCGAATGAGCGTATAAAAATGAAATTAAGCAAAATTTAGCAGTCGTAATGAAAAGTTACGCAGGGCCATTTGCATGAAAGGGGCATCGGCTGCCACACGCACGCAGGAGCGTATATATACACATCAAGTGGCCGCGCGCCGGTCTGGCGAGCGCTATTCACATAAGAGATTGGCGCTCGGAAGACGTGTCACCGGTCGAGTGCCCGGATCAGGTTGCTTTAGCTGCGTGTGCTCTCTCTCTCTCTCTCTCTCTCTCTCTCTCTCTCTATCTCACACACATACGGGTAGACTCTCTCATTACTAGCGCACGTGCGAGCTCGTACGCAAAAACGTGAGAGGCCCGCAAATTGCCACCTTGAGCGCGCTCGTCCCCCCACAAGTGAGCAACTGTATGCGACTCTTTCTTCTCTCTTCTCCCATTCGTCGATTTGCTCTCCACACACTTCCATCTCTCTCTCTCTCTATCTCTCTCTCTCTCTCTCTGACTGGGAGAGTAAGGTATACACAGGCGCGGGTTGGTATGCGTCTCTACTGCCTTTTACGGATATACACGTATATATATTTTCTCCAGCAGCGCCAGGAGCGCCAATTATATTAACCGACGCTGACGCCCATGACAACGACGAGCGGACCGGGAGACCAGGTTTTTTTTTTATATGTCTTATTCAAGGGAAGCGAGAGATGCTTTTTTTCGCGCTTCATTGCGCACCGTCTGCATTGGATGCGATGATTCCGAGCGTTTCTTTTGTTAAGGGATCGATTCGCGTGGGCTTAAGAACTTTGTATTTTCTTCGTATTATCTATTTCCAGCTCGAAGAATCATGTAGCGACAGAATTTTATTAGTATCATGCAAAGATGTTCTCTATTGTGGGATTCACGAAACTATAAATAGTTTGCCATAGAAGTTTTGCAAGTTCATACTTTGCCTCTTTATTTGAGAGCAATCTAAATTACCTTGTCAAGTATACCTTAGAAGACTGTTACTAAGGAGTCAAATTGGTCGTAAAACGTCAGAGCAATGAATTTTGATAACGATAAATTAACATGATATTCCGTACGGTCTGCAGAGTTCATTCCATCTGTTACGCATAAATTCGAACGGAAAATACTATTCATTCGATTTTAATTCCGAAATGCAGTCACTCGCAGAGAATCACCGACGTTACTTTGTAGGAGAAATCCCTTGCATATATATAAAGGTGTGCACTCGTTTCATCGCACGGCAGTGCGCCAACGAAAAAGTAAGGATTCGACGAAAATTTTTTCGCTCCGCGAGGCCATAAAACTCCCCGGATAAACACTGGAAGCGCGATATAGATAGCAGCAGCAGCGCGGGAGAGAAAGAGCGAGAGCGAGTGCTCTATTTATATTTCCATCAAAGCTCCATTCGCGCGAAATAAAATCGAGCAGCCTCGTCGGTGCTTCCAGCGATAAAAATAACGGTGCACGGGTCCCTCCCTCGGCCTCCCTCTCGTTTCACGAACCTCCTCCACCTCCCGGCTTCTTTTTACCTCGGTCGCGATCGCAATCTCTCTCTCCCGCTCTCTCTCTCTCTCTCTCGCTTCAAGAGAGCGGGAGAGAGAGATAGAGAAAAAGACTTTTCGCGGCGCGCCGTCGGTGTACACTCGGCGCCAGCGAGATTGATTCTCACCCTGGGGGAAGCCTGTCTTCTCCTCAGCTCTCTCGCGAACGGATCGTCGCCGGGAGAATTGAAAATCGACGATCGGGTGGCAGCGGCAACAGCGGCGGCACACTCGAGAATACGCGATCCCGCGAGCGATTATCGTCGCAAAAATCTTGTCTGTGAGCGCACGCGCGCGTGAGGGACTGCAGCGACGCTCTTGGCCGTGCAAGTGAGAGAGTCCCTCTATATATCCTCTATACACTAGCATAGACACTCGCTCCTTCCTCCGTCTGATTCTATCTCTGTCCATCCAGCAGTTTCTCTCTATCCTCTTGACGATATACCCCGCACCGACACATCCCTTCTCGTTGCTGTAGAACCTTCTTTACTCGCTTGCTCTCTCACTCCCTCTCTCTCTGTCTCTCTCTCTCTCTCTCTCTATTCTTTTCTCGTATTTTCTCAACGTTCTAAGCGTCGCTGCTGCTGTTGCTGCTACTGTTTCCTCGACTGGATGAATCACGAATCGAATCACGCGTTTTTCGTGCGACGCTCAACAACTCTTTTCCACTCTCTTTTCCCTTCGCTCGATACTCTTTTGGGGCAACCGGTTGAACTTGCTCGAGAAACAAGGAGAAGAAGAATAACGTATGGATGTTTCTAATGGAAAACTGAAGGGTATTGTCGACGACGAGGAAATAGAAGAGGAGAGAGCAGTTGCTGACGTCATATGTGTTAATTATCTGGGGAGGACACGCGTTACGCAGAGTTACAATTGAACAATGTTGCCATTGTACAGACTAAAGCCAGATCTTGATTAGTATGTTGCATTTGAGACAAGAGCACAATATACTAATATTATGTATACATATTCTGGTGTAACTTACAACAAATTATGCCAAGAGCAAAACTGCAAAATTAAACTAAAATTATACAACATAGCTTTTACTTTGCATGCTAAAATGATTCAGAAAATTGATTAATTAATAGATTTTGCATTAGATACGAGCTTCGCTCAATACTCTCGTCGTCTTATCACTTTAAATTGCACTCAAAAAATCGTGACTAAAAATAAGCAGTTCCAACTTATTTTTCACTGCATTTAACACCGTAAACACGTTTAACCTTAATTGAAAGCGGCGCCAGTACCTCAAGAGCGCCTGTATAAGGAAATTTCTGAAAAAAAAAGAAAGAAAATTAGAGCCCCGAGGAAGCCCCGGGGCTTACCGAAGCTAAGCGCGGCGTCGTGCAAAACGGGCGAAGGTCGATAAAGAGGAGCTGCAGGAAAAGCGCGTCTCGACGCATGTATGCGGCACCAGCAGTAGCAGCACCAGCAGCCCCGGCATCAGAACGACACAACAACGGCAACGAAGCTTATATTATGCAAAGCATGTGTTGGCCCAGGGATTTATGGGGGCCGTTTCGCTGCACCAACTGCCGTCGTCGACGCGCACTCCTCCACCCCCCCCCCTTCTCTCTCTCTCTCTCTCTCTCTCTCTCTCTACACTTGAGTTTTTGCCTCCATCCACCTCTCGCCTGCGCGTATTTTCCACTTTTCCTTGCCTGCACCTCCGTTCCTTCTCTCTCGCACTGGTTTCCCGCGTGATACCCTTGTCTCGCGCGCGCGCGCTGCTCGGACGTGCGGAGGTAACAGGAGCATGGAGATTTCTCGGTAGAGTGCGTGCAGTAGTTCTGTGCCTGTACAGTCGACGAGGCAAAACTGCATCCTCGTGCCGGAAAAATCCGTGGCCCAGATTTCGTTTTCGGGGCTGTATACTGACGTGGCAGCGCGTGCGCGGGGGGCGTTTTCTTATTCTGACTTTTGAAAAATTCAGCTGAGAAGAGGCTTTGGTCGACGAGGTATTGTGCTTTCAAAATATACATGCTCTACCGTATACGTAATCGTATATCTATCGGTCAGCGTATTTACTTCTTTGTTTGATGTTAAAGTATTAGTAGCGCTATTGTTAATTTACAAGAGAGTGATTTCTTACTGAAAAAAAGTTTTAAGATCGTCACTATTTACGAAAACGGACTACATTTCAAGTTTTTAGAGTGAGTGCCAGCCCTTTATAATTATTGTACACACTTTATTTCAACAATTATGTACAAGTAATCTTAAATGCTATCGAATCATTGCTTGATCGTAAATAGATCAGCATGTCGTCTATCCTGCTTTTGCCCATCCAGATCATCAAGACAAGGACGTTAGCCGACGCGTAAACTCAAAGTGCAGACGCAGCTGGGGATTTTTGCACTCGTTCACCGCTCAATGAGCCGCACAATGGCTTGCACTGTGAGCTTTCCTTTCAGCCTGCAGCTCAGCGAACAACACAGCGACTCAGCAACAAACTGCCAGGAGGTTCGGGCAAATCACTCGAGGGCTAGAGTCGCCCGCGTGCACCGCCTGCGCGCGTCCTCCCAGCGATTCACTAGCTGCTACCGCCACCACCACCACCGTCGCGCGGACAAACAAACTTCCTACCTACTCAGCACCTACTCGGCAGAGCTCGGCCGAACCATTATTCTTCTCGTGCTGCGGGATACACACGTACAGTAAAAAGAGAGAGAGAGAGAGGGGAAGAAAGAGATAGCGAGAGAAAAAAGGGAGAGAAAAGTGGAGAGAGACCCTCGAAAAACGGCGAGCATCCGAAGGGGTGAAAAAGCACGTCGCATCGTCGAGAGTTGCAGAAAAGCCGAGCAGCGCGCGGCCACCAGAAAGCGAGAGCGAGAGGAAGATGTATATATATATATATATATAGAGAGAGAGAGAGAGAGAGAGGATGGGAAGTAGCGCGAAGGCATTGTGTTCCGGGCGCGCAGGCCGTAATTAGGCTGAATGGCTGCGCGCTTTTCATGCGGCCTAACGTATAGCCGCTTCTCCGCTCCTTTTCTCTTTTACTTTTTCTCTCTGTGTTCCTCTTCCTTTTTTCGCCGAAAATTAATGCCCGCCCCGACGCCTATACTTGCGCCGCCCCGCGAGATATCGTCGGCTATTGCGATTCTTTGCGCTTTGCTCTCATCCCAGGAACGTTATATCGGTATACATTTTTCTTAAAGATTAAGACGTGATGAATAGCTGGAGGTTCCTTACTTCTCAGATGTAACACTACAAAGGATTTGGGTATTTTACGCGACGGTTTCTTAATATTATCTATTTCGGGTTGTGGGATACGAATAAATACCGGCACTAATTATGCTTCCGTTCGTTGAAAGAATAAGAGGGGACTGTCGTCTCCTTTGTACAAAGCCCAATCGCAGCCACAAAGTAAAGTCGGCCGCAAATTATTTGCATTTAATCGAAATATAATTGTTTCCTCGCTCGCATTCCGTAGCGATTCTTATCGACAACTCGGCGACAGTAATGGGATCGCAGAGAAAAAGAGAGGACGCACTCGAGAGAAAAGGGGGACGAAAAAAGATGGCAAAGAAAGAGAATCGCGCAGCGAACATAGAGTTCGGTCTGTGTACGCGGCGACCGAAAGAAACGGAAGATAAAATCAGCCAACGAGCGAGGATTTCGCGGGACTTGTTTTTTTCTTGTCTCCCGTCTCTCTCTCTCTCTCTCTCTCTCGAACTTCCTCTCAAAGGACACATATACAGGGAAAGCGCACGGTATAAATTCATTTAAATGACTGTACGAGCTCGAAGAGTGCGCGCGTGTATGCGCAGCCTTAGGTGACAATAAATTCGGTCAGAATGGCCATCTGCGACGCGAGCCGCGGTGTGCTGCTGCTGCTGCTACTACCTCGCGTTATTTCGGGGTCGTTACAAATTATATCCAAGTGATTTATCCGGGAACCTGCTGAATTTCGCAGGGAGGTCCACGCTCACTCGCTCGCTGCACACTTTCCATCTTTCTTATTAAGCGGGCTACGACGATACGGATGACTGTCGTTAACCTCTGCAGCTCCACTGTGCTGCCTTTCATTTTTTTCCTTCTCTCATCTCGCCTCGTTATACCAACTCCGCAGACGAGCGGTTGGCTACTGCTGCTGCTGTTTCGTTGAATTAATATTCTTAAATAATAGGGGGGCGAACAATGGGCCGTCGAGCTGTTTTAACGGCGACAATGACTTATGTAGCTGTGATTTTCGGGCTATTGCGGACAGGGCCAGCAAGTAAAACCAAGACATATTTAACTGCCACTCCCTGCGGCTTTAAATAGGTTAAGCTTGGATATTAGCAGTTTGGAATTTGGAGATTTTAAGGGAGGCTATTGGGAAGATTTGTCGTCGTCGTCGATGTTAATGGTAGGCTTAGGATTCGTTTCTGGAACTGCATATGAGGTAGCTGTTCCACGGTATCGCACTTGCTCGTCTGCAGGCTCGATCCTGGATTCAGTTTGATGCATCGAGTATTTTGATAAAAAGAAATGTTGTGCTATCTAATATATAAAGACAAACATTTATATAAACCCTATATAGGTGTAAGTTAAGTAATAAAAAATATGTAAGCAGTTCATCAAATTCTGAGATACTAAGATTTTCAATCATTTTCTAGAATCTCTAATAAAAGAAAGTATAACGTCATAGACAAATAATTTTTAAAAGAGCAATAAATCTTAGATGATTACGTATGTATTTATATCCAACATTTCTCAATGTACCTCCGTACCCAGAAATAAAATTCTCTTTATCTTTGCGAGCACGAACTTATAGTCTTGAAAATTTTCGTCGTATATTCGGGTTTTCTGCGCGCCACCAGCAGGCATTTTTCAAAATTAAAAATACGTCTGTCAGGAAATGGAGTGAGACCTTCTTACGGAAATGACTGGCTTTTCGTGGGATATAGACTTTACGCTCTCCCTCTCTCTTTCTCTCTCTAGAAAGTAAGAGATAGAAAGAAAGGGCGAGCGCGAAAGAGATAGAATCGCAGAAGGCGAAATGGCAGAAGAATAGCTGTGGAATCGCCTTCCAGACGATTTTCTCAGTCCCTTGTGATTCTCTCTTTCTCTCTCTCTCTCTCTTTCTCTCTGTCTCTCTATCTCTCTCACTCAGTACCGCTGCGCGAACGGGCAAACTTTTTTTCCAGCGCGCGGGGCATAAGCGGCGCTGCTGCGGTGGTAGTGTGCCACACGGCCATTTATACTCGGCAAGCCCAGACAGCGGGGCGGTGAGGCGGAATAAATCGCAGCCTCCTTTACAAGTGCTGCCAACAAAATAGAAACATCGCCTTTGCCTATCAATTATTCGCCACGCAATTTACGACGTCGCGCTTCTGCCGCTGCCGACGCCACCGCCGCCGCTGCGGTGTAGTCACGTTGCTGGAAAAGTCTCGAGTATATATGTATATGCGTGAGAGCGTGAAAAAGAAAGAGGAGAATCCGACGAGTGATGAGAGAGGGAAGAATTTTCATGAGCGAGCTACGGTGTATCTCGGTAATAATGTATATCGGGCACCATTACCTAAGAATCTGTACCTGTTTCGCTAAATAAAAGCTGATTTTCATTACAGGTAAATGCAATTACTGCTAATGCTGGAACAATTTAGCCGAGCAATTCCTATAAATGCCACAGTGTCTTGTTCAAAATGCAAAATTCACGAAACTGTGGAATACAGTATAAATTAAATTGCTAAAACAAACATTTTCTTCAACCTTATAGATAAACTTATTGTTATAAATTATGAAGTGGAAAAATCAATAAATGTAAATTGTTGCACGATATATTTCTTGACTTTTACGTGACGCCACAGCTCTTTCGAAAGCATAAGGGAACTCGCATGAGTTTCCGACATTCTCTTCTTTCCGCATTCATCCACAAACACATCAAGAAAATCCAAAAACTCAGAACCGTACACACGCCACTCAAAAATTATATGGCATCTCGCTCCAAACGCGTACAAAAATCCACTTTTTCACACGAAATTCACATTAATTCCCGGAGCCAAGTCCCTCCCCTGCAAAAGCATTTTTCTCAAGAATCGTCCTTTCAGTGGCAGCAGCAGCAGCAGCAGTAGCAACTTACCGTTCAGAGCAGTTATTATCGGATTGCAGCAGTGCCGCACACATATAGAAACATTTCTTTTCCTCCATTTTCGTGCATACGAGTGTGCACCGAGTCGACACAGGCTCACACACGGCGGAACTAGCGAAACTCTCGCGCTCATTTAAAAGTCGCTTACGCGCACGCTTCTGCACAGCAAAACTCTCTCCCTCTCTCTCTCTCTCTCTCGGCATGCCTAGGCAAGAAAGATGCTGGCTTTTCGAATTTATGAAGCGCAGCCGGAACTGACATTGCGGAAGTGATGCGCGGCGAATTTGGTCGACGCCCGCCTGCGCCAGAGAGAGAGGGAGAGAGAGAGAAGAATGAGAAAAAGCAGACGCGCGTCCGTACGGCAGATGCTCGTATATTAACGCTTGCTCTCTCCGAGAAAAGAGTCAGAGAGAAGTAAGTGAACGCGTACAGTGCGATAAATAAATTAATGCCGTTCAGCAGCGCGCGAATAAAGAGAGAAAGAAAATCGTAAACCGGAGCAGCAGGAGGGAAAGAGAGAGAGAGAGCGATGGGGGGGAGGGAGAAAAGGAAAAAGGGCTCGCTTGCAGCTCTCTCTCTCTCTCTCTCTCTCTCTTTCTCACGAAGAGTCGCGCGCCGGCAAGAAAGCACCGTCGCCTCGTAGCCGGTCCATAAATTACTGGCTCATCTTTAAAATATGCGAATGGAAATATTTAAACCGCACGTCGTCGCAGTCGTGACCGCGCGAGTGCAGGCGTCGCGCAGTCCTATCGAGGGGAATAGAGAGAAAGAGAATAGCGAGAGGATCGAGACCGAGAAAGAAAGAGGGACCGGAAGTTCCAGAGGTCATACTAAAGATGCCATCTTTTGCGGCTCGAATTCGCCGAGTTTCATCTTTTTGTTTATATACTCGAATGCTGCGACTTCTCCGCGCTCTTTTTTCTCTCACTTTCAGTCCTACGCTAAGAACTAAGTTGAACTGGAGAGTAGTTCGCGTAAATAGATTTGCTCTCGTTGTATTCTGTTACAGTTGGCAGCTGCATCAAGTGGCTGATTTACGTATTTTTTATTGATCTAGTAAAACATCGTTGTTTACTAAAACGTAAAAAAGTTTGGTTTAAAAAACGTAAGTCATAGCCTTTCATTGCACAGAACTTGAGCCAGAATCTGTATAGAATGTCATTGAAAAGACTGAAACTCCCTTTTATAATGATTCCGAGTAGATATAACCAACGATAATAAATAATATTTAAAAAAAAATTGTATCTCATTTACTGCGATTGATAAAATGATAAAAAAATTTTGATCATTTATTAAAATTGTACTTCATTTTCATGTTTATTGGCACGAATTTAAGTAATTAAATCAATAGCAAAAAATTTAAGTATTATTTTTATCAGTCACATCTCGAGAGCATGCAAAAATAAAAAATGTATTTTAAGATTACATTGACCACTCTGAATGACAATAAAATTAATAAAAAAATAAAATATTCATGCAAGGAGATATGCAATTCTACCGACAAACGAGTTTATATATCAGTACAAAAAAAAACCATAATTTTTTCTAAAAACATATAGCTGAGTTTAATATACATTATGAACAGCTTGACAATTTACAGTACTACCCTTTCAGTCACAGGCGACATTATAGTGATTACATATTTTATTTCTTTAGCCTTCATTAAATTTTTTAAATCATAGATCAATCTGGAACTTTTTGCATTTTTAGTTACTGAAATACTGAACCTTTAGATTGATTAAGATATTTTATGAATTTATACAAATTAATTATTGTTATAAACAAATGTATGCAAAAAAGTGTGTTTTCGTGAATTTAATTCGTGACTGAAAGGGTTAAGTCAACCCAATACTTATTCGATATAAATGTTATCAACAGAATGCCTCTAAAGGATTACCTTTCTTCATAATATTCAACACTAATTCTACCAACATAAGAGTAGATTCAGTCGCAGCAAAACCCTCGCACCAACAGAATTCGATTTCGATACTTGGAATTTCGACGACGCTCGAGCAATCGTCGCAGCAACACTGCATCACCTACATTCGTTTCCATTTCAAATGCTTTTCCCTCGCCTCGATCACATAATTTACTGGATTTAATCATTTTTCCCCGTTTTCCACACACACACGCATTACGCTTATACTTCCGCACTCCCTCCTCTCTCGCTCTCATTTGAATATTTCCATTCATTACATCTCTCGCTCCCAGCTACAACGTACATACACATTTCTGCTCCGTTTTCGCTTTCTCAGGTCGGCCGGGCGGCGCACGCCTATATTTTTCGCTCGAACGCGTTTAGCACAATTACTTCCTCCTATATATCGGCGATATGGAACTGAAACAGAGCGCGCGCTCGCGCCTCCGCAGTTCGCACGTGCACACCGCGTACGTATATATGCGCGGAATCGAAAAAAGAATTGCGAAAATAATATCGTATACGTAGGCGCAGGCTACGGGTACGCGTGGTTTAGCTGTTTTTCTCTCTCTCCTCTCGCAGGGGTAGCTGTATACCTTGAAAGTCGCGAGCGCGTTCGAGCCGGGTTTAATAAACGCGCGCGCACCGCTTGTAAATAATGGTAATGGCCGCGTATATGTGTTCTCAATTAACAGCGTATGCCGTTAGGCCAAAGTCTAATATGTGGAAAAACACGCGCCGATACGGAGAGCTTGTATTTAGAATGAAAAATGAAAGTTGCTTCCTGTTGCTTGGTGAGTTTCAATTTAATGAAAAATATTTACGCATATTAGTAGCACTTTGTGTACACTAAGGATACTTAAATAAGAAGATTCTCTTATTAAGCAATTAGCCGTTTCGTTTTATATTTTCTGAAGTTCATATTTTCAACCACAGCTCGAAGCGAATTCTTTTAAAGGAAATAATCAGCAAAGTTGGAATATCATCACTTTAAATAAGTAGCTTTAATAACATTAACCTATGGCTTTTATACCGAGTATAAATCCATTCTAAAATTTGAATAAGAATAGCCGCGCGAGCCAAAACTTATTTCTCGTGTGTTTTACAAAGAGTCCACTCGGAATATATTAACTTTTTTAAAAGAAACGCGATACTCTAACACAGTAATAAAAAAGTCGTTAAAGTTTGAATTCTATTTTTTGCCCTCGTCGGTCCATACCCTTATAAAGAGCGGACGAAGGTGAAACAGGCAAAAATGCATATAACACGTCGGAGGTTTAAGGTCAAATAGAGGAAAGGAGAGGCGAAGGAGGAAGGAGAAAAAGAGAAAAAGAAGAAGGAAGGAAGGTAACCAGGCAGAAAGAGGCATAAAGATAAGGCGGGAGTCGCAGAGAGTAACGCAGAAAGAAAGGGAGGCAGAGAGAGGGAGAGAGAGAGAAAGAGTAAGAGAGGCTCGCATAAAAAAACAGCGAAACAAGAGAGAAGAGTGCATATAACATTTTATCTTGTGGGAGAGAATGCGCGTGTGCGCGAGAGAGAAGGATGAGGAGAGAGAGAGAGAAGGAGGAAAAAAAGAGGCAGAGAGAATGAAAGTATGTGACATAACGAGAGAGAAGGCAGAGAGAAGCAGGGAGTGAGAGAGAGAGAGAGACAATGCCCTCGCTGTGTGTGCACACACGAATATTACGAGCGAACATGTGGGCCGAGAGGGCGAACGCTCCGACTCGAGGTTTATTTGCGTTATATCTGCAAATACGTGCGGCAATGCGTGTCTGTTGAATGCTAATGCGCGCTAGCGAGGAATCGCGTTTCTCCCTCTCTCTCTCCCTCACACACACACACACACACACACACGTATACGCGCGTTACGTATGCTCACGCCTATGTATGCAAGTAGTCCCGCGTATAGGTGCACGATGTGTGCGCGGCCTCTGGTCTGTGTGTGCGCGTGCGACCGCACGTCATAATTATTGTGCACATACGCGCCGAGGCTCTCCCTCTCTCTCTCTCCCCCTCTCTCTCTCTCTCTCGCGTCTCTACATGTGCTGCTGCTGCTGCACCGCTGCCGCTTCTGGTGTATATACCAGGACGTACATGGGATTGAAGCGAGCGCTGGGAGCCTTGTTTGGCTTGCTCTCTTTATTTCTTTGCTTTTTCGCCCGCCTGCACTTTTGCTCATTTGTACGTTCTTATGCGCTCGACCCTCTTCTTTCTCCCTCTCTTTTTTGTCAGATGGTTGCGGGCGCGAAAAGTGTTTTCGCGTGTGCGATTATTGTGTACTCTCTGAGAGGGTAGTGGCCACTTTTGCTAAGTTTTGATTCTGCGTGATGTCCTTACGAAATTGGAGCTGTACGTACGGTCATCTGTTTTTCGTCCGGGAGGAAATTCGATCTTGTAATTAGTTTTGCGAGGGTTGTTGCAAGTTTCGTTCCGTGATCCGACAGTTTGGTACATTGTAGAGTGCAGGTTTGCTTTTTGTTTGAAAAAAGAAGAAAGAAGAATTTGACTTGGATCAAGCCGAAATTTCGTTTTCAGCAGCAGACATTTCTGCTCGCGACAGTTACGCACGAAAATACTGGCTGAAAGCTAGGACAATTCATGAACAAGTTCTCATATTGTTTTTAGCCATGTACACTTTTAGCGGTGTCACAGAAATTCATCGAAATGAGGATTTGAAAATTTTAGTTAAAAAGTAGAAGGCTTATTATTTCTATGAAATGTATGTAAATCAAGTATGTTGGTTTTTTATAGTTAATGAATACTGATCTTGTTAATTGTCAAAGCAAGTGATAAAATTAAATTGAATTAATAAAATGTTCGTTATTAATCGCAGACTGATGTACGCGATGAACGTTCACTATAAGCCAAACGAAATAAAATAGTCATCGACTTATTTTTTTTTTAAATAAGCGACGCATCAAGAGTCGGTCGTCAGACATCGTCTAGCTTATAATCGGACGCTAATCGGAAACGACGGCGAAACCTTACGCGGATATCGTAAATGACAAGTCGAATCGAGATAGGACGACTATAGCCCTTAACGCATTGTGAACCTCCCCTCGTACTGTGCACCAACACGCGTATATGAAACCCGGCTCTCGCAACTCGAATACAGTGAACTTCGCAATAAGTCGCGCCGAGTAGCAGAAGCAGCAGCAGCAGCAGCGCACACAAGGGAAAGTGCACCCTCGTGACTTCATCGCAAGCTTCGGAACTTCTATTCAATTTGTCCTTCGTGCGAGTGTGCAGAGTAAGCGTGGCTGCTACGAGAGGAGGGTTAGGTGATGCAAGCCGTCGTGATTCTACCCAACTGCGACTTTTCTCTCTTCCTCTAGATATATGTCTCTTGCTCACTGAGGTTGCGAGCTCCTTCCTGCGAAGTTCGGTTCATGATTATGCGGGGTTGAAGTTTTATGCATAAGTTTTATCAGAGTAACTAGAATCTAGAACACATTTTATGTAATACCTATTATCTAATTTGTGATGGGTACGTTGGCATTGCCAACATGATTGTTCAATCGTTCTCTAATGTTACAGAAATAACTTTTCCTAAATTAATGGTTTTTTATAATATAGCATTTTCAATGTAAAACTAATTCTTAGAACGAGTAGTCTGTTCCTTTTAGAAACACTATTGCTTATTCGCTAATTAGTTCTAAAGGATTCAAAAAACTGTACCACGATATTGATTTAAAAAATTTACCCCAAATGAGTAAATCTGTAAATTTCTAACAATAAATAAAAACAAGGACACAAGCAAGCGGGGGCAAACAGACATTTAGTATCTTTCCTTCCAGTTCTCCTTCTATTTCTTTCTTTATCCATATATTCCTCTTACTCCCCCTCTGTCTCTTGGCTAAGCACAAACATGGCTCATCGGCATTCGCGCGAAGCCGTCTGTACGAGAGAGCGAGAAAGAGGGAGTGAGGGAAATTAAGAGAGCAAACTAGCGACTTCCTTAAATAAACACTCGGATAAGGTAAAATAGGCGCGAATAAGCGCGGACCACGAGCATCGTCAACGCCCGAAGACCGGAAAACTCTGGCAGTCGACAAAAACAAAAGGAAAAAAGAGCTAAAAAGATCCACGCGCTAGGCGTGAACTCGTGTTTTCCCTTCTCTCGTTTCTCTTTGCGATCCAAACGGAAGTGCGAGAAAGAGACCTGCCGTTCTCCTCGCAAACACACACGCGGACTCGCACACACGCGCGCGCGCGCACACACGGTTAGTGCGCTCGGTTTTAAATTAAGCCCGGGGAACGAAACGAAACGCGTTCGGATAAGATGCAGCGAGTGTGCGAGACGAGCGCGCTCCGACGCTATACGTCAAATGGCGGCGACGCGCCTCTCTACGTCGCATCGCCGCTGCTGCCATGCACACACCAGAAGCAGCCTTCTGTACTTTTGCGCGCTCTCTTCGCTCTCTGCTGTGCAGTGCACGTGTGTGTGCACACACGGCGTCGGGGTTCCCTTGTCGACCAGAAAACCAGAGAGAAAGAGAACGATATAGGGAAAGAGAGAGAGAGAGAGAGTCGGGAAATGAGAAAGACGTGAGGGGAATTTAACTTGGGCCTCTGTGTGTGCGTGCGCGCAGATTTTTCATTCTCTTGTTTCGCTTTTAGCGCCTCCAACAAGGCCGCCGCCGCCGTCGCGGCCGTCGCGAGCGTTTGACACCGGTTATGGGAAGAGCAAACGTTTCTCCGTGCTTTTTTTTATCTCCTGTTGTTTCCTTTTTGGCAGTACGACTAGAGAGCTTTTTTCAAGGAAACAAAACGACGATAATTGGGAAAATAGTACTACGGACTTTGTTTGTGAAAAATGTGATGATCAATTGAGTATTAATTTCTTATTCAATTCAAAATGTCATTTAAATGTTAGGTAATGTTATTAATAGTAAATGTGGAGGGTGTTTTCTAATTATAGCCTCAGTATAATATTTTTGCAAAATAATCTCTTACATGACATTTCTCTAGCTCCAGTTCTTCATATTAATTGAATCGCTCAAATTATTTCAGAGACTAAATTCAAAATAAAGATCGAGAAAAAACTGCGGCCCCTTAACAGTGTACTGAAACCCACGTTGAAAAATAGCGCGATTATTGCAATCAATGTGATGGAAAGTAGCGAGAAGGAGATGCAGATGAATGAGCCGTGATAGAGAGGAAAAGAGCGCAAGAGCGAAAGAGAGAAATGTTTATCAGCACTGGAAAACGTCGGATTCCAATACCGGGCGTCGGGGCGTTGAAGTAATTCAACGCAACTCGTCAATCGTACATTTATTTGCTTCGCATGGTCGGCCCGACAAGGCAGCGCGCAAGAAGGAGAAAAAAAAAAGAATAGGAACGGGAAGGAAACCATTGACCTGGATCCATACTCTCTACTTTTACTCCTGAAGGATTTTCGTTTCAATGGGGAAGCTATGAACTGCTTGGTTATTTCATGATATTACGACGCGCGCACCGAGTTTTTAATAAAACATTTCATATTTTTTTTACTACTTTGTGTTTTAATGCTACGGGAGAATAATTATGTATAGGTTTCGGGTTGCATAGGTCAATGATAATATTTTACCCGTGAATAAAGAGTATATTTTTTTCTCTAATAATGCGCTAGTCGAGCAGATTTTTATAATGATTTCATCATTAAGAGATTTTCACTTTTTTAAATATAATTAATGTTATAAAAAATGTAATTACTTGCTGGGTGAAAGAAACTGAGATGTGAGATGATGGTTGTATTTAATTAAATGACACTTTTAATTAAAATCTTAATTTGAACGAAGAAAGCTTTTCACGCAATTTTTAAAAGGATTGATATTTTTATGCAGTCCCCTGCACATGGAGTGTGATTCAACGTCATGAAAGGCATCGAATTCAATTTTAAGTAGATAGCGTACGAATGACGCTAGACAATACAGGTGAAATTCGTAGTTTATTTAAAATATTTTTAATGTAATTTTGCAACCCTACATTTCTTCCTTATGTATACCGACATAGACAATGTACATAAATTCATTGTCATAAGCCAGGTATAATTTAAATACGAAAAACAACGCTAGAATTTATTCATGGAATTAATTCAGTTGCACCACTACCGCGTACAGCACCGAGCCCGAAAACTTTTAAAACGAGACGACATTCCCTCGCCGATAGGAAGCCCGGGTGCTATTCGAAAACATTAGGGATTCACGGGCGTGCAAACTCACTCGCGCATTTCGGCGACGGCGCGATGCTCGGTCACGATACGGCGAATGGCAAAGTTGAATTAAAATCGTGCGGCGTTCGCTTGCGGGCCAGATAGAGAAATCATGCAGGGGAACGCGAAACCTTCCCCATTCCTCTTCTTCGCCCTCCCCTTCCCGTTCTCCTCTTTCTCTCGGGGGCTTTTCACGGTGTTTATTACCCGCACACGGCAGTTTTAGCCGGGCTTATTAGCCGCGACGACGATATCAATCGCCATCAGCTGCTGAGTTTGCAGGGCTGTTCTCTCTCCCTCTCCCTCTCTCTTTCACTCTCTCTTTCACTCTTTCTACCGAGTGCAGTGAACACGCGCTCGCGAGCCGACGCAAAATCCGCATAGCAGAGGGCACGAGGACGAATATAAAACGGCCGAGCGGAGCGGTAATTCGATTGGTATAATTACCTTATGGATTTGAGCTTTGGCTGCCTCGGCTTTGCCATTCAATTTCCGCGGGACACGCAATATAACTGGCTGTGTAGGTTCGCGCGCGCGTCATTTGAAAGGTTAATTTGCGCGCGCTTGGCGATTGTGAATTAATAAAAAAAAGGGGACGGCGACAGAGAAAGAGAGAGAGAGAGACAGGGGGGAGGGCGGTGGTGGGAATTGGATTTTTCTCGTCTATTGTATCTCGTTTTTTGCGCACTTTAATTAAGCGATTATTGGGGATTTGGTAAACGAATTTTCGGGACCGTCGAAAAATAATAATCCCAAACTCGTCGGGTGAAATAATTTCAATTTTAAGGCGAAATAAAGGGCCTCGGGAATTCGCGATGATGCGTTTTATTGAGTTTCACGTGGATAGCTCTCAATGCATTTGGTGGACTTTTCTATCCATTTAAATGACTTAGTGCAAATAAACAACGCTAACTTGTTACTTCTCGGATAAAGGGTAGATCACGAAAGTTGGAAGCCAGCCACGCAGTGAATGCATTTTATATGGTTATATTATGATTTCCCGCGGGTTGCGCTGTTCGCTTTAACGATTTAAAAGGCAGAGCGAGCTAAACAATGCAATCTAAGAGAAAAGCAACATTTTTGCAAAATAATTTTACAATGAGCACGAGGATCGGTATTAAAATTAGCTTACCACAGCTCAAAGCTGTTTTGTAGTTTCAGCCATTAGCAGTTTTGTAAAATCATCGGAAGGTTTCGATACGTGTCCAACCTACTTTCAGCTTGACAATGTGGGGGATGATTAATTAAAGCCCCCCATCATCTCGATAGGATCGGTAGCCCTTATAATACGCAGCATAACATAAGGTGATTAATAGCACGATATCGTGTCGTCTATACCGCGATGAAAAATTTTTCTCAAAAGCACCAGATATTCCCTCCCTCCCCAATCCAGACACGCATCTCTCGCCGCAGTTCTCATATCTTAAATCCTCGGTAAACATTTTTCTTGCGGACTTGGCCGAACTGCAGGAATCGTTTAATAATTAATGAAACTGTCAAAGTAATGTCTTAAATCAAGCGGATCTTCTCCTCGATAAAAGCATAGACTATATCCATTGTGGAAAAGAGTCGACAACGGCCGTTACTTACTCGCGTGTTTACGACAAGTCGGTCATTCCGCTGCTTCTTCTTCTTCGCAATATATCCAAAGCACATGTATATACATGTATTCAAGGAGTGCGGGTTCAATAACCTAAACTGCCAGCTATCGCGAGTAGCCCGAAGAGATACTATGAGAGACGGGTTTGTTGTGTCCCACCCCCCGCCCTTATTTTTTCTGCGTGTGCGCGCCATCGCGAAAAGTATATCAGAAGTTTCCGAGCCATACCGCAGGAGCATAAAAGTAGCCCGACTCCAGGACTGAGAGGCTTTCCGTCAAAAAGTTGCGAGCACTCGCCGCTAACAATCGACGTATTGACCATATCCTGAATGATTTTTATTCTTTGATAGTTTCGAGCGCGTCCGGTGAAGTCCGACGACTCGGAATTCCTGACAACGTAAACACTCGACCTATATATAATGCAATTTCATTTACCAAGAATTTTTAATAAGTTTCATCAATATTACGGTCCTATACTTCGTAAGTTTATTATTTTCAATTAATAATATCGAGAAAGATTATTAAAATTATTCCGTGAACTGAATAAATCAATAGCTCTAGAAATTTTATTTCACATATTGAGCTTTTCAAAGATATATAATATATGTGAAAAACGAAATTTTATACAGTTCGTATAAAAAAAAAATATTCGTTAATAGATCATCAGAAATACTACCTATGTCATTTTAATGCAAACATACGCCTGACGACTTTCAGGTTAATGAATCTAGTTTAATTGCTTGATATTTTTCAAGTAATACACCAGTAAAGTGTTTCCAGTGAATGCGTCATGAAAGTTAAAGCACGTACAATGAAAGGAGATAAAAAGTGGATCTTCCCTCTGTAAAACTCAACTTAAGCTTTAACCTCCCGAAAGCTCCTAATAAAACCGCACTAAAGCCTCGGAATAACAATTGCTCTATTGACGATATCGAGTACAATCTTCCTCCCCATCGTCGAACCCTTTTCTCTCCGGCCGACAAAAGTTCGCCAGGCGCAAGAGCTGCACGCGAGGACATTTAGCTGAAAAGAGTCCCCGACCACATGCCACCAGAACCAGCGGCACCGCAGCGGGGCAAAAACGAAACAAACTGAATTTTCGTCCAAGCATCCCGTCCTTCCCAATCCAGTTCGATTCGACAATAATAAGAGCTCTCTCCTCTCTTTCTCTCCCTCCCTCCGCCCCAGCAACTATCCAGGATAGTTACGTCGCCTCCGCTTGCCCTCCCCCACTTTTTCCTCGTCCCATTCTTACTTCCCTACTCAGAGAGTAACAGCAGCGCACAGCTAGCCTCAACTCTCGGGTCCTTGACTCCACCCCTTTTTTCTCCTTCTCCAGCAGCTCTTTTTCTTCCACTTCCACTACTTCTTCTTTGCTCAAAAGTTTCCGGAAAATCGGGAATTTCAGATGTAGGTGGACGGGACAGTAGGAGAGAGAGAGAGAGAGAGAGAGAGAGAGAGAGAGAAGCGACGGCGTCGGTAGCAACGCCGGCAGTCCATATTCGCAAAAGTGGATGCCCCTCTGCAAGCTGCCTTTGGAGCTAAGCCAACCACGCCTCTGCTCGGCGTATAGCAGCTCCTCACCCTCCCTCCCTCTGCCCACCCATCCCCTCAGCCCCGCTCTTCTCCTCTGGCCTCGCTCTTCTCCCCATAAAGCCTCGATACCAATTGCCGTCGCGAGCGGCAAGTAGAAGAGACGTTCAATTTAATAAAGGTAATAACGTTAAAGGTATTTTCGTTTTTCGCCCTCTCTCTTCCTTCCCTCTGCGAGGAGACCGTGTGTGTATAAATCCACGCGGGATATAGAGAGGAGAGAGAGAAGAGTGAGAGGTAAAGGAGAGGGAGAGAGAGAGAGAGAGAGAGAGAGAGAGCCTCGAGGCAAAAGTGTGGCGGCGATTGGGACGACATCCAAAAGGCTCCTATCTCTCTTCCCTTCTTTCCTATATCGAATGGGCCAGCCATTCCAAGACTTGTACACATACACACGTGCGCAAGCTCACGTAGGTATTGAGTCGTGCATCCCCTGCAGCAGAAGAGGGGAGAAACTGTGTGACCGCGTAGTACATTCCGGACATTTCGGATTCTGGTGCGCTTGGTTTTGTATCTCTCTTTCGCGGGTGCAACGCTAGAAAGGGTGGAAGGGAAAATAGAGGGAAAAAAGCGCGGCTTAACGAAGCATCGTTAAGTTTCTCAAGCGCCGATCGAACCATCACCCTTTTGCAATGGAAAGAGAGAGAGAGAGAGAGAGAGAGAGAGAGAGAGAGTGAGAGAGAGAGAAAAGGAGAGAGAGAGAGAGAGCCTTACTCATAAATCCTGAATTGCGCACTACCGCATTGCGGTCTTCGGGGGTGTCGATCAACCGCCGTTTTCTACTTCTCTCTCTCTTTCTCTTTTTGACTTTTTTCTGCTTTCTTTCTCTTTTCTTCCTTTTTGCCCGAGTTAGTGCTCGACAAAGTTTTCCGTGTGAGAGTGAAATTCCTCTTTGTGAGGGTGAAAATTGGAGGAACTTTGGTGTACACATGAGTGGAGGAAACTTATACTTGTTGAGATGGCGCACTCTTTTTCTCATCGCATTCGAATAAGGTTCTACGTTTGTACAGAAAACGAAAGAGCTTTCGCTGGTAATTTAGCCGTTGTTTTATATGATTCATTATGCAAGAATTGTAATGAAGCTTATCCATTTTTTTACAATAGGAATGACGAACGAACCTTTAATTTATTTTATAGGACTCAATTTACATACTTACTGCATCGAGCAAGACTTGTAGATGTTTTTAAAAAAGTCTTAAAGCATCACTGCTTTGCAACTCACCTGAAACACACAAACAGAAAAAAAAAATTAAGAAATGGCGTAATAAAACATTAATATGAAAACTGAAAACTATCATATTCTTACGTATAATGATCTTAATAGAAAATTTTTTATCCAGTCTAAAAATCATAAGAACCTTTTGAATAGTCTTTGTAACAGCTTTTATACCTTTATAAACAAGGGTAAAAAACCGCGGAATTATATATAAACAAACCTCTATATGCACGTGATAGATCAGTCTCATGAACAAGTTCGAGTTCAGTGACATGCGAGCCCATTCTCACGGTTCGCGCGCGCGCGAGCTAGTTTGAAGGATATATCCAGACTAGCAGCGGCAGCGGCATCAGCAGCATTTACACTAAACAGTACGACACCCTCGCGCACCGCCGCCGCCAAGCTACTTTCCTGTCCTGTCGTCTATCAGACAGCTACCACAGACCGGCCCCGTGGCTACAGCGGCAGCAGCAGCAGCTCCAACCTCGTTGTCCTCATTATTGTGTTTCCGGGTAACGAGAAAACTTTAACGCGGTGAGCAGCTCGCAGCGAGCACGCAGTGGCAGCGATCCAAAAATTTCGCCTCGGCCGGTCCTTGGATATGCGGTACGTGACACCTTTGGTAGCCGACGAATTTGCATTGCGAGGCGGGCCGGAAAATGCGCTGAACTCTCTCTTTCTTCAGATACGAGAGGGAGGGAGAGGGAGAGAGAAAGAGAGAGAAAGAAAGATTCAGATCCTAATGAGACGGAGCTGGAAATTGCGACTCGATGTGTACAGCTGCATGCAGGCAGGTTTACTGGGTGTAAGTAGAAGCGAACCGTGAAAGATAATGAGAAGGTAGAGAGAGGGAAAAAGAGAGAAGAGAGAGAGATATTCTTTTATTTGTATAAATATACAAAAATGAATTTCCAATATAATACAATTTCACATACATATTTTTATAACAATACAATTTCAGTAATTCTCTTCATCAGTCTTATAATAACTAGTAAATTGCAATCAGTCTTTCCATGATATCACAGGCGTACTATCTTGATCAGTCTTAAAATCAGTCTTAAAATATGTTTCGAACCTAAAAGTAATAATAAAAGAGAGCGAGATAGATAGATAGATAGATATTTGTTTATTTGTAAATATTTACAAAAAGTATAACATGTATAGTTTTAAGTATTGCACATATTTTCCTTTAAAATTGCAATAAAATTACATCCATTCGAGATTATTATTACACTTACTATGATATCACAGATTTGCTTACTCATATAAACTAAACTATTTAAAAATCAGTCTTAAAATATTGCATAAACCTATTACTAATATCACAGCGCGTCACATAAAATACAAATAAACAGAAGTTTTAAAATCAGTCAATATCTTTCATATAACAATACAGTTAAAAAATAAAAAGTCAATCATTCACTCTACTCATTACAGAGAGAGAGAGAGAGAGAGAGAGAGAGAGAGAGAGAGAGAGACGATCTGAGAGCGGCAGCCAAAAAGCGGGAAAGCGCAACGAGAGCAATCTGCGAAGGGTGAGCTAGCGAGTCTGCTGCGTGCCTTTTTACGGAGGGGCAATTACTCTCCGTCTAATGATAATAAGGGGAAACACGAGGGGTTAAAAAGGAGCCTTGTTAGATATTAGTTCGCGAGGACTTGGTAGCTGGACTGATTTTATCTTCCAATTGCGTGAAAGGTGAATGTTAAGGGCTGCGGAAGGCGATGGGTTATTGGACGAAGATATAAAGAAATCGGGTTTAGATAATCAAATATAGGTCAAATAAAGTATTTCCAGAAATGCGTGCTACAAAATAAATATAAAACTCTTTTAATGTGAAAATAAATTATAAGTGCATATCCCAACAATTCATGCATCTAAAGTCATTGAATTAGAAAGACAAGTATCTTCTTTAAATAAAATTAAAGAAGGAAAAGAGTGGACTACTTAAATCCCGGCGTATTCGGTGGGTCTTTTAAAAAATTAGAACTTAGACAATTACTTTATTCAGGTGAACTTTTTTACTCGGCTCCCTTTCTCCATCTGCAATAAGAGCTCTTTCATTAATACTCCTTAACATGAGGCGAGCCGTAGAAAAACGTCAACTTAAAACCAAGTATGAAGTAAATGCGTTACAGCACAATTTTCCAGCTGCTGTTGGCGGCGGCGGCGGCGGCGGCTGCTGCTGCGGCGGCGCGCGCCGCGAGAATAAGCCTGTGGATTTTGGCTGAGGGACCTGAAAGAGCCCCTTCGAGCGGAAATCGCACTGGGGTTATGCCTCCACTCTCTCTCTCTCTCTCTCTCTCTCTCTCTCTCTCTCTCTCTCTCTCTCTCACTCTCGCAACTTTCCCAACCAAGATGGCGTCTCTCGTGAGATTTCGAGAAAACGAGAGAAGAAGCAGCGCCAGCCGTTCTACGCTAAAGGAAGTAACCGTGTAAAAGGAGTGCGAGAAAGAGGGAGAGAGAAAAAAAATGCGGAGGAGCTCGGATAAGGCCGGGAAAATTCTTGGTTTGCTCTTAGCCTCGAAATCCACTGAGGAAAAAAAAGAGAGAGATAGAGAGAGAGAGAGAGAGAGAGAGAGAGTAAACCCGCGGAGTGGAAGTTCGCAATGAATAATTGAGCCCTCGGGTCTACGCGCCAAGACAAACCGAAGCTGTCGGTACGACCGACGAGTAGTGTTACGACTTTAGACGCTTTTATTTTTGTTTTATACCGTCTTGAGTCGAGTTTTATTTTCTTCCTAATTATAAAAAGGTAGTATACTTTTTATACAAATTAAACGATAAATATATAATATCAATACATTCCAGATTTTTGCCAATAGATTTTATGTAATATACTTAAGCTTTAAACTTGTATATGCTTTATTTTTATCATTTTTTTAAGACAGGTATTATTATGAAAGTTATCATTTCTGCTATAGCCATAAGGAATTTTTATACTTTTCGATATAAATGGAACAGGATGGCAGTATTATGCGACACATTCGAGACATGATAATCTTTAAACGTTGCACAAAATAATCGGTACAAATTCAAAAATATTTTTCGTAATTTTTTCCTAGAAAATTTAAAAATATATACATATGATTATATTGTAGAATTTTTAAATTAAGGGTTTGATCAATTGAGATTGCCTCTTCCTATTTTTTTATTTGGTTTTTGAATTTAATATATTTTATCCTTTCAATTAAGCTAATGAGAATGTATGAAATGTTTTGTCCACTATATTAAAATCTTTCACATTTTTAATATTATAGGAACACAATTTTGCACTAAACATTAAGATTTTTTATTAATAGCAAATAAAAATTTTATCTCCTTATCGTACTCATATAAGCTTATGAAATTTTGTGCAAGTATTGATTTATCATATATAATTACTGCAATAAATATATTATCACTGTAGTATAATATAAAATAATTAAAACTTTGAAAGAAGAATTCTATATGTATAACAAAATTTTTATACTCATTTGCTCTTTGTAAGCGATTCACCTATTATTTATACTTTACTATGAATAGACCTTATTTGAATAAGTGTTACTTTTGGATAAGATACCATTTTAATCAGTTTTTGCATTCAATATATACACCTGTTCGTTTGAAACCTTGGTTTAAACATTAAGAAGCGAGTGGTAGTCACGACTTCGTGAGTGAAAAGCGAATAGTACTTTAAACTCCAAGTTTTCAAAAAAAGTTACAACTTTGAATTCGTGTTAATTACGATTGTAAAATGAACTAAATTTAAATAAGTGCACTAAACATTTCTTTACTTCACTTGAAAAAATTATTCAAGTAACGAAGCGAATTTGAGGCAACAACAATGTATACCTTAATATATGGTAAATATTCAATTTATAAACTAATATCATACTGTACTAACATGAATATTTTACAAATATTTGAATTTTTATTTGTCTGTTGATAATTTTAAGTATTAATTTGAACTACTTTATTAAAATTACATTCTTAAATTAGTTTTTAGTAAATAACGTGTTACTGAGTCTCTGAAAAATGAAGACAAAACCAGGTACCTTGTAATTTACATGCAGTAGAATTAGAACTTCTATAGAACCCGTCTGCAGAGTACAAGTTATCAAAGAGAGTTTAAGAGAATGTTGCAATTCACATAAGTTAAGTGATTTAAAAAATGCAAAGAATCAATTTAAAACAATAAATATATCACAGAACGAAATTAACACATTATATGAGTGACTATTCGGCGAGTAGGACTTTTGCAATGCGAGACGCAGGCTAATGCACGCCCTGAAGACGAAAGCGTGAATTCTGTACAAGTGTACGAGTATACAAATTACGCTTACAAATTAAAAAGGGTGAATTCTACGTGCGTGAAAAAAAACAACTTCATGAAATTAAAAAAAAATCAATTTATTAATGAAGATTGCAATACTGAATATTATATTTTCTATTTCTTAACAGATCGGTTGTCATATTTCTCCAGCACATCTGAATTTTTAAATATTAAAAGCATATTCTCTTACAAACGATATCAGCCGATAGAAATCATCATGTTAATTTAGAAAAACTAACAATCTTTTATACGATGACACGTCATAAACGAATGGTTCTTATACATACTGAACTGATATTATTAGCAGTGATTCCGTTTATCCCCTATAAAACATAAAAAAATATTATAACTTTGTAATTATTCCGTCAGGGACTCAATTTATCATTAACTAACAGTAGTTTATGATTAGGTACTAAATTCCCAGTGACAGATTTACTAAATAATAATTTTTAATTCTTAGTATTATTATTATCGACAGTAGGATTAATATATACCTTGGGTGAATTTTCATTGAATGAAGTAATTTTAAATAAAGTATAACAATGCAATGACACATGTATATTACAGGAAAATTAAGTCTTTCCACGATGGTGACAAGCACTCGCTTCTTGAAATTATTGTTTGCATGTTTCATTGCAACCCATATAGCAGTTGTAGAAGGCCTCAAATTGGAGACAATCAACGTGGTAATTGCTTAAACCATGATGAATATTATTTTAAAAACTTAAAACAATCAGACATAATCTATACTTTATGGTCAGGTTTTCAGACATGGTGATCGTACTCCAGAGCCACTGTCAATGTATCCGCTGGATCCTCACTATAACCTTAGCTATTATCCCAAGGAACTTGGCGATTTAACTAATGTAAATATATTTTCTCGATTCTGCTAACAGAAAATACCATTGACATATGATTAGAACTTTAACAATACGAATCTTTATATTTAGAACGGGGAAATGCGGGAATATCAACTCGGGAAATCCTTACGAAATCGTTACAACGGTCAACTGAATGATTTATATGTAGCATCGGAGCTTTATGCCCGCAGCAGTGACTACGATAGAACAAAGATGAGTTTAATGCTTGTTTTAGCTGCACTTTTTCCTCCAACAACTCCGCAACGCTGGCATCCCAAACTTAATTGGCAACCAATCCCAATAAAATACAATCCACTTCATAACGATGCACTTCTTCAGTCACATCTTTGTCCCACGTAAGTTTTTTTTTATTATTGAAACATTGAAATTGTTCTTTTTAACCCTCTTGAGCACGAGCTCATTCATTATAGTGATCTTGTATACTTTGGGCGAGATATCTTCCCCTAGAACATAAAAGGACTGTAACTACACGTTATTACGTTCTTGACTGCATTTGCTGATCCTCAGAATGTTTTTAGGTACAAAAAAGAGAGGCAAGCAGTTGAAAATAGTTTGGAATACAAGAAACAACTATCGAAATATCAAAATTTGATGAAGAAACTTTCGGAACTGACGGGATTAAATATAACCAGAACCAATCAAATTTATGAACTTTTTCATACATTAACAGCTGAATCGTTTATGACTTTACCTATTCCAGAATGGACAACAGGGTACTTTCCAAATGGTCCCATTAGAGAAGCTACTTTATTTGAATACCTGACATACAATTACAGTCCTATTTTGAAACGCTTGTGTGGAGGTATACTTAGTGAATTAAAATTTAAGAAAATTACTAATAAGAAAAAAATTAATATGCAATATTTTTGTATTTAAGGTACGGTTCTTCGTAAGATGATTGACGATATGCAAGCTGTAGCGAGAGGGAAAAAAATGCCAAAAATCTCTCTGTATAGTGCTCATGAGCTAAACGTCGCGTCGGTTTTAATAGCTTTAAAAGCATGGAAGCTAGAAATTCCAGAATATTCAAGCGCTGTTATTTTAGAGCTCTGGAGCGATAGATCCGAATACTACGTTAAGGTATACAAAGATATATTTGATTATGTTTCTGAAAAATTTTTTTTATTACTTTTAGTCAATATTGTTTTATACAATTTGATCGATATAATGTTTGTCAAGAAAACTTTATACAAAATTGTACAGTACTACAGACACATAGATATCGTAAAAATATATCATTGGTAAAAACAATATTTATTTTCTTCTCATATTTTTTATAGGTTATATATTACAAAGGAATTCCCACAGAATTCGAAGAAAAAAAGATTGAAGGATGTGAGACGTTATGTCCTCTAAAGAAATTCGAATACTTATTACTCGATGTATTACCTGTAGATATCGAAAAAGAATGTACCTCGGAATATCATATACAAAAAGCAAAGCAATTTATAGAAAGTTTGATAACATCAAAAATTAGTGAGGATAGAAATTCTAATGACCTTGACAATACCATTAGTCGTACATAATAATTTGTGCGCAACACGAAATCTGCATAATAATTAATGTATTTAATGTACATAATAAAGATAATGAATGTTTTATTTTGTATTATCATTTATTGTAGATAAAGTACTTTCAAGACTTTTGTAAAAATATATGCAAGAATTGTAATATAATTTACAAGTTTTAATAATATATTTTAAAATATGAAATATTAATATTTTGTAAATTAAAATTTTAATATTTGTATCATCTCCTTTATTTAAAAGAAACTTAATGAAAATAATATTTAAGAAACCCGATTCTATGTATTACGATACAAATTTTTGATGAGTAAAAAAACTAATAATCAAATTATTTTCATGAACAGAACTTTATGGGTATTGTTCCTTTTTGTATTGAAAAATCTAAATTTTTTACGAATATACTGTATAATTTCTCAATATTGCATACATAGATACAGTTTCAAACACAATATTTTTAATTTTCGTTTGCAAAAAGATAAGAATACAAACATGGATACTTTTGACATCTCTTGCCAATACATGATTTAAAAAAAATTATTTCATGTTTCAATTGAAATAAAAAAATCGAATCATTCAATTAAGCAATTTTCCAATAGATCTGTTTACATTTTATATTTTATTTAAGATGAGAAATCACAGTCTAGGAAAGTGATCAATCATCAGTACAGTCCTCTAGAGTAATTGGAAAGCTTTATTAGCCATAGAGATAAAAAAAAGAATGTAAAAACATTTCCAGCAAAAAAATAAGTGAAATTTTGAATTCTAATCATTACGACAATAAATTACATTCATTTTCATTTGGGAAATCTGAAATGTACATGCTTTTATGTATATAAAAAACTACTATATGGTTTACTATTTCTGTAAAATAATATACAAGAATTGTATTATGGCTTACAAATTCTAACATAATACAATTTATTAAAATAGCTTAAATACTAATAAATCTTAATATTTGTACTTATTACTTTTATTACGTACAGGAATAAATTATATAAAGAAAATTTTAACACAATCAAATTACAATAATGAATACAAAAGTTCGCGATAACCTATACTATGACATTATTATTCTAATTGAAATTACTTGCGTTTGTATCAGCACTATTTCAATCTTGACAAGTAGTAAAGAGACACAATGCAAGCCCGAGTCGAGTAAAAAAAAGAGCTTTCGAAGAAGTTGGCCACCATAATTTTACTGCTCCTCGGCATGGCGAATATCTTCACAATACTGTACAAGATTCAATACACGGCCGCTCCTGCATTGCATACATATATGTACGTCCAGCGGGGCGCAGAACGGAAAATAGCCGGTCAAGCGGATGCGACGCTCCAAAACGGCATGTAAACTTATTTATTGTGCTGCGCGAGCCCGCGGCCCCCGAGCTCCAGCCAAGGGAGGCGAGAGTTGACTCGAAATTCCGAGCGACGTGGCGTTGTAGAACGCTAGCGAAATAAAGGGGACGGGATGAGAAAAAAAGTGGAAAAAGAGAGGAGAGAGCTGGAAGAAAATCGCACGGCAGCTCGGGGAATATAGGATAGGGCGAGAGAGAGAGAGAGAGAGAGTGGGAGAGAGTGAGAGAGGAAGAACGAACACTATTCATCCTGCGACAGAGCGAGACGGAGAGATGCACAGAAAGTACCACTGGACCTGGGCCAGGTCCGCCCACTTGTCCCGTCGAATTCGAGATTATTTGGGACATTTCACGTAGGCGTATATGTACGCCCTGCGAGGGTACCAACGCGTTCAAAAGAGCCATGAGAAAAAGAAGAAGCGAGATAGAGAGAGAGAGACGCACCGCTTACTTTCGAATTCACGGTATATTTTCACGAGAGAGCGAGAGAGAGAGAGAGAGGGAGAGAGAGAGTGGCGACTGGAATGATTTAGGAAGACCTGCCACGGAAGAAAACTCCCGAGGACGACTCTGCGACGGCGCTTCTTCTTTGCTCCTAAACGTAAACGCGCAAGGCGCATAGTGATGCTAAATTCGCTCTTCTTTTCTTCCAACTTTCTTTTCCTACTTTTTTCTCTCCTTCGTTGTTCGCTCTCCTATTTTTTTTAATTCTTTGTAGCGTATAGCTGACAGCGGGAAGGATGAGAAAATTGTTTGAGACTGATTATACAGTGCTTTTGCTCTACTTTTTCGCGGCTCGAGCGACGAGGATTTGAATTGAATTTCAAAAGAGAGAATAATTGTTGGGGTTTTTCGAGAAAACATTTTGGATGCGCTGCCGGTTTCAATTTCTTCGCGAGTAAATGTGAAGCAATCCAAAGTTTCTTGCCATTCCGATTTTTGATAAAAACTGTCAACATTGCAAAACGATTAATTCATTTAATACTAAAATTTTATATAATGTTGTTATCGTAACTATAAAACTTTCACTTAAGAATGTCCAATACTTGGAATATCATTTCTTTTTTAGATATTTTGTCACGATTTAAATGTGAAGTTCCATTTCCGCAATAATCTATTATTGTAAAAATAATTATAAAATTATGGTTATATCATTGAATTATATATTAACATATTTAAAATGAGTGTTTAGCCTGGTTATTAGTTGATAAGAAAATTATTTTTATAACGCAAGCATAAATAAAGACTTTATTAAATTCAGGGCATAATTGTATTTTACATTATTATTTATAGATTATCGATAGTTTATTTCACTGTCATCCCTTCCATTTAGAGCACTCGATATTGTCGATAAAGAAAATTCTCTTCGAACGCAGACGGAGGTTTCCTCTTCAGCTTACAAAGCGTCAAATCCAATATCACTTAAGTGCTGAATAACTCAGGTCCGAAGTGAAAATTTTTTACGGTATTAAATCTCATTTTAGTATTTGCAA
Organism: Megastigmus dorsalis; assembly: GCA_900490025.1. NCBI lineage: Eukaryota > Metazoa > Arthropoda > Insecta > Hymenoptera > Megastigmidae > Megastigmus > Megastigmus dorsalis. The sequence continues at coordinate 55,924 of UELU01137470.1, read as the reverse complement.
GTCCCTCATTATACCTCAACGCTTTTATTAAATAAAATAGGTAGCTTTAAAAATTCATTTCAGTCAGACTAAAATTATTTCGTAATTAATTTCATCTATTTTTATGACATCAGAGGTAATAAACCTTATGCGCGATATAATTTTCATACCCTGTCCGATAAAGAATAATTGTTAATTTAATAACTCCTACACTGCAAATTATTGTAGTAAAATTATTTGATTTAAGTAAATGAATTGCAGTACACTAATGTATATAAATACAAAAGAAGATTCAGTAATTATAACATAGATAATTTATAGATTAATTGCCTTATTTAAGCAACTGAAACTATTTAATTTTCGAAGCAAAATCTAACGTCAAAGATGAAAATTGTGCTTTAAATATTCCGATATTGGTACCAATCGTATTCCAGTACTACAGCTATCTCAAAAGTTAATATGTCTTAAATGTTTCAGAATTAGTCTCAACCCCGTTCCAGTACTATACTCCCGATCAAAATTTTGTTTCGCTACTGCAGACAATAACTTTATTCTCAAACCTTATTCTACTATAAATAGAAGATTTATGACTGCATTTTACTTTTTAAATTGATAAAAAAGCTCTAGATTAAATAATAAACATGTTATTTTTCGAAATTAAACCCTTGCATAGAACGAATTATTAGGATAGAGATTCCGGACTTTAATAAGTGTTCCCGTATCGGGTACTTTACCTTATCATAGTCTCAATAAAATAGCACGAACTATTACACAATATATGATCGATTTCAAAGAAACGCCATACTGCAGTCCCGACCACTACCGAGTGTTCATCAAAAGAAGCGCTCCTCTCGCTTAAATTCCTTTGCCGCGATTCGCGGAAGAAGCAGAAGAAGAAGAAGAAACAGCAACAAACCTCTGAAGCTGCCACTGCTCCAGTGCGCGCTGCAAATGCATTTATAGCGAAAGAGAGAGGGCGAATTTTCCATACGCCCTGGGTAAAAGTAAAAGAAGCTCGCGCTGCAGTGAAAAGGAGGAAAATACGCGAGAGATTATGACGACGTCGCCTTCGCTCCCTCTCCCTGTCCCTCTCACTCGTCGGCGCGAAGCAGCCTGCGCGCGTCATTGCTAAACGCGATTACCGTAAGTCCCCCGTCGCCGTCGCTGCAGCCAACGGAAGCACTTAACGTCGCTCTCTACATCTTTCTCTCCTTTCTCTTCTTCTTTTTACCACCTTTTTCTCTCTCCTATAGTCTCCCTTCGCGCCACTGACGCTGCAGCTCCGTAGCGATCGAGAGCAGTGGGATCCATCCGCGTCGCGCGCGAGCGAAGCGAATCTCTTGTAAATCTCTCTTCAGTATTAAATAGAGCGGGAAATTGCGCGGGACGATGCCGAAGGTATAGGAAGTTTTGCCAATATATGGAGGCCATGGTTGCGAATAATTTGTGGAAATGATGCGTCTGAAAAAAAGTACGGCTGTGAATTTTTCGTTCTCTTGAGTATTTCTTCGAAAGATATCGGCTATCTGTGCGTGAATTGGTTTTATTATATGCTTTTGAGAGAGCAAAGCTTTTATTATTATTATCATCCTCATTTATTTCGTGGATGTACATTTAAAAGTATAATAACGGAAACCTAATCGTAATGTTATTACAAAATTACAATAATAATTTATATTATTTATGGGTTAGATAATTATTCGAATATGAAAATTAACGTATATTTGACAAAGACGAATGATATTTAAATGGATGCACAGTATCACGAGCAAAGGAAAATTACATAAAAACGCCAAACGTAATACGCTTCGATCCAGAGTGAAATAAAGTTGCAAGGAGGCGTAGGAAGGCGCGCATCCAGCGGGAATCGAGCGAGATTTTGTACCCATTTCCTGCGAGCATCTGTTGGCTCTCGGTGACTCTTTCTCTCTCTTGCTCTCACCTGTACATACGACAGCGTTACTGGGCTCGACCGCCGCCGCCGCCGCCGCCGCTACGACCCCCTCGTGCCGTAAAACCTGGGCTCGGCTCGCCGCGTGAAGGTGAATTTATGCCCCATAAATTTCGTCTCCTCCTGTTTTATCTTCGAAACGCGACGCGGTGCAGCGGCAGCGGCGCGAGCGCCTAAACGCCTCGTCCCCCACATACCATCGGCATAAGTGCGCGAGCGCGGCGACCGGCAGGCATCAGCGGCACTCGAGTATTCCGTCGAGGATCGATCTCTCGAGCCGTTCTCGAAAGTCAGAGAGGTGAGGAGGTGGAGCAGCAGCAGCTCTTCCTTTGCTCTTTCGGCAGTCTCTCCATCTGATCAGAGGCTATCGGCGAAAAAGCTCCATCCACAACGGATCCTAGCCTTGCTTATTAAAGCATGCGATGCAGGCTTCCTGTTGGCTCTGCCGAAGTGTGTGTGTGTGTGTGTGTGTGTTTGTGTGTGTGTATGTGGTGGTTTGAATCAAAGCGAAAAATTTTGTAGTTTGAAGATTAGTTTGCTTGGAGAAAAGTTTTTATAAAATAACAACACGAATGATGTTTGATCTACCTTTTGTGATAAAAGAATACTAATCAACTTGTGTTATTAACATTTTAATTGTTTACCTATCTATCAAAAGTAAGGAGGAGAAACACTAGCGTTTGTGATAGAGCCGAGTAGCGGCCTGATACGAACCGAACCACGGATTTATATGTATTTGTTGACCTATTTTTGTCCGAATACTGGGCTGCTATGGCCATTTTCTCCGATTGAAACGGGATAGTGGCTCGTTTTTGTTCCCTATATCCCTGAGGGTTTTCACTAAAAACCGGAAGAAGAGGAGTCGATAATGAGAATGCCGAACTTAAATATTCTCTACGATATTTTTTATTTTCTCCTTGCCGCAGAGGTTTAATTAGGAGAACGAGGTGAGAGCAATTGCAAAAGTCGATATGGGCATTAGGAAAAATTTAATGTTATGAACGGAAACTTTTCATTATAGATTAGAAAGAGACTATTTTATTTATAGCATTAATATGCAACAACAGGAAAAAAGTATTTTTGTCAAAATGATTTTGTTGTTACTAGAAATAAAGGTCTTGGTCATAAAATTAGGGCAATAGTAAAAATTCTGTTCATAAATCATGAGTATGTATATCTATATTAATAAAGAGATGACCAGAGATTTGGGTTTTTGATTCTAAAGGACAATTCTTGAAACTTTCAAAATTGCCCTTTCTGAAAAATAATGAAATTCGTACCTCGGCGGTTTTTGTTTTACTATACCCTAGTATTATAACTAATCATCTATATTTGTACCGAAAATATGCATAAAATCAATATGGATTAGTGAATATCTTCAAAACTACGGCCAATTCAGAAAAACGCTGAGATACAGGGATCATTACTTTGCACTAATAGTAATTCCTGAGGTTCAAGAAAATCTGGACCCGCATCTCTGGACATCTCCTCGTAATATCTTTTTATGACTTTTAGATTAGTTCTTCCATTCGTATGAAATCGAATGTAATAAATACATCAATTCTACGTGTCGTTTTATATGACTATGCTTTTTATACTTTTTATATTCTATTCATATATGCAGTTTAAATTTTTATCTCTTTAACACAACAATAAAACATCTTTCTTTTAGGCTTTAGATATCATATATGTTTTAATTTTTCATGTCTATTCTTAAATGCAACTTTTGAATTCTAGAACCACTTTGATTTATACAATATATTTTTATCTGTTGTAGTCGTGATATTGTAAAAAATTATTTTCACTTATACAATTCCTGTTAGTTAGATGATGTATATTACACTGGTATAGCCACTTCATTCCTCCAAATTTTATAGTATCGTGTACGATTTTTAAATCTTACATGTCACTAGGATAGTGTGAAGAAACTTTGCGTTCCAGAAATCATTCGATACTATAAAATTTAGTTCTAACTACTCTTAATTGTTAATATTATCTCTGTTAACGCGAGCAACAAATTCGTAAAGTCATCTAAAGCGTTAGATATTAATTTTCAAGATTTTCTTGAACCAAAAACTCTTCCAAACAGAATTATCGACACGTAAGCTTTGAAAATCATAAAATTGTCGAAAGTGTAGTTCAAAAAACTATTCTGATGTGATATTCATTCTTAAAACGCGAGCAACAAATTTATAAAGTTATCGATAGCCCTGCATGACTAGTTTTTCGTTTACCGAGACGAAAAACTTCTACAAACTGTTTTTAGCGACTCGCACATTCATAAAATTGTAACTTTTTATATACACTGCTTTTTAAAGCATCGCTAAAGCCGCGGTTATCCTTCTAGGGTTTCTTTATTGCATTTTCTGATGAAACCATTTTAAAGCAATAAATTAGCAACAAAATGCGGTACCTACAAAGTTTTGGCAGCTAATATACTTCAGGAGTTAGAGACATGGCTACACTAGCGTGAGCTTTACACTAGAGTAGCTATGGTATCCGGAAAATGGCTGTGGCAAAAAATCTAATGACCATTGATTTTTAGAGCAACAAATTAACAACAAAATATGCAATTAGGTATTCGGGTAAATGAAGTGGCTATAAAAGCGTAATATACATAGTTAAATGTGAATTAGATGGTTCCGAAACACAATCAACTATTTTTTTTTAATTATATTGCCAATTACGAAACATAAAAAATAAAATAAATTAGACCAGCAGAACCTCAATATTTCCTAGCAGTTAACATTGAATTAAAATAATTGACCTTTTTGCAGGATGGAGAATATAGCTTTCAGTTATTCGCAGGAATCAAACATTTCAAATCAAATGTCTTTTTGCGCCGTAAATAAGCTGTCTACCCCATCCATATTAAAAACAGGATAGAAGCATTATTTTATATCCCCGCTGCGATAAAAAGCGTATCTTAAAAAAAGCCAATCTTGATCCATAATCGAGATAAGCCCCGAAAAACATCCTCGAACATCAGTGTGCAGCCTTACACGCCTTAGCATCGCAGACAGCAAGTGCCACTAGCACACACACAGTACATCTCCCAAAACGTCTCAGCAGCCGAACCGGGCAAAAAGTGTCGAGACACAAAACAAACAATAACAGCCCGAGCGGAGCGGTAGAGAATGCAATTCGCCGTAAAGAAAAGTCTCTCGCTCGCATAAGCTGTCCCATGGTCAAAGCGATCCGGCGCCAGGAAAGTTTCTCTCTCGCCGACCGCGAGCGTCTTCTGTCTCCTCTCTCCGTTCAGTTGTCCTCTACAGCCGCAAAGGGACAGAAACTTTCAAGACTTCAAGATTCATCGAAGACGAGCAGGAAAGTGAAAAGACAAAAGCGACGGCAGCGGAGGCCGCGGCGTCGGCGGCGTCGGCGTCGGCGGCGACGCTAGATTAACGCGAGAGCACTCATCAGACTAGAAGGGAAAACTTGTTCGCGGCGTCTACGCGGAGCTGCACCGAGAGAAAGAGAGCAGCAACAGAGAAGAACCTCGACGACGCAAGAAATATAATGAGATACTGAAAAAGAAGAGAGAGAGAAAGAGAGAGAGAGAGAGAGAGAGGGGGGTGGAAAACAAACAGCGCAGGAAAGAGATATGGAAGAGATGGAGAAAGAGAAATGAAGAGAGCTGGTATGAGATGGCTAGGGACGCAAACAAATGAATAACGCGCTCGCGCTGCACGGCCAAGAGAAAATGGAAGGGGTAGGGATAGAGGAGCTGATGCCGCTGCTGCTGCAGCACACTGCAGGGACTCGAGAGCCTTTCGTTTTCAAGTTCCGGCGCATTACTACGATAATTAGATTGGATTCCGTTTGTCCGCCTCCCGTCGTTCGTCGGTGGTGTGTGCAGATGCCGGGACGACACGATTCGCCTCCTCGTGTTGCGCTAAATAATCTCGTCGACGAGCCATTAGCGCCGCCACCGCCTGATGCTGCCGCGTCCTCGGTTGGGCTACTGAAAACAGACAACGCGACCGAATTCTCTCATTACCCCCGTACACCTCTTACTGGTCTGTTTTTCACTTTAATCTTTTACTATTGTGCACAATTACACCGCGCGACTTATAATTTGTCCTATCGAAATACCAATATCATATCAAAGTCACCCAATTTGTTGTAGGTACATACAGCGCGCATAGTAACAGTTAAATAAATTTGTGCATTAACTAGCTGGCGTGATTTTGCTCAACGATAAAACCTATATCGCCTTTATACGTAAAAGCATATATTGATTTCAATTAAATTGCTAACATTTCAAACTGGATAATTGTCAAGCATATCGTATGTATTCACATTAAATAGTTTAACCGACATTATCTGGTTAAATTATAGAAGATTTTTAAATATTAAAATTTAAGTATTGAAATACTGCAAAACAATTTTTATTAAAAATTTTAATTTACTGGAAAGTCTAATTACGGGAAATGGTTACTTTAATGCAACAAAAATTCATTTACTCAGATTCCTGAATTTACTTCGATACTACCAAGCTACTTATATTTTTATAGAGAATACTAATTTTACTCTTGAAATTTATTAAAATATTTTACATTAAAAGCTGGAATAATATATTTTATAATTCTTTTTTTCTTAACATATGCACACAAACATTTTGTAAAAATAACATTTATGGACTACCAGATTTTTGAAAAGACATTACTCTATAATGTTATCTCTAAAGTTTTTTTTCGACTATCACGAAAATTCCTTTAGAACGTTACTGAAATGGATGGCCTATTGTTTAATACTCATCTATTTAGTACTTACTTTTATCCTCTTTCACCGTTTCCCTTACACTCCCTCTGTGACTCTAATTTTCTCTTTTCTTCCATCCACCCCACCTCCCGCCTCTCTCTCTCTCTCTCTCTCTCTCTCTCTCTCTCTCACTACTCTTTGTTTCTGGCACTCAGAATCGTTTTCCGCTGCTCGTTTCACGGCTCAAGTTTTATTCGAGCGTCTATATATCGCAGGTGAAAGAGAAACGAATGCGCGGGTGAGAGAAAGAGAGAGAGAGAGAGAGAAGGGAGTGAGTGAACCTCCCGAGTCGACGTCACGCGTGAAATACTTGTTTTATTGCTTTTGGACGGTCGGACGGACAGGCAGGCCAACTCTCGGGAGGGCAAGAGAGAGAGAGAGAGAGGGGGGGGAGGTGGAGGAGGTGAGGGAGAGAAATGGCGGGAGAAGCTCCAGCGAGTTCTGTAATAGATAATTAGTTAATTTACTTGTAATCAAGGTAATTGTGGATTTAAACCTGAGTCTCGAACCTTTCTCTCTCTCACTCTCTCTATCTCTCTATCTCTCTCGCCCTTGTCCCTCACTCTCTCGGTCTCCTCAGTAATTGACTCAGGAGGGGCAAAACAAGTTTTGTTTTCGCATTTCCGTTTCAAATGAAAAATGCATTTTTAACGGCGTGTATAAAAGCGCACTCGGAGAGAGGGAGAGGGAGAGGGAAAAAGAGAGAATTGAAGCAAGAGAAATAAAGGGAGTTTGGCTTGTCCGAGTCGAGTAAATTAAAGTACCTTTGAAAATGTCACGCTCGAAATCTACAGGATTGCCTGGATATTGAATTAAATGCCTTATAATTTTGCATCCCTTAAAAAGATACACTGAGAGAAGGATTTCTTTGTATCAAATATAATTATTAATAGTTAATAAATCTGTATTTGATTTAAATAAAATTTATTAATTGTAAAAAATATCTTAATTATGAATAAATTTTTCTCCGCTTTTTTTTTCGGTATAGAAAAGTATTAGAAATAAAGTTATTAATATTAGCCTTGCTTTAAAGGGTCTTTAAGTTCTTGCATTTTCTTTTGGGTGTGACATTAATTTTTAAACTTGGAAGTTTTTTTTAAGTTTCCCTACAGATAGATGGATCAATTTCCTTTAAATAATAGTTTCGCTTATGCTCTAGCAATAGTCTTATACGTTTCATATGGCAATTTACTTTTATTCTTATACTGTAAGCATTCTTCTTTCATTTAAAATAATATATTCATATTCTAAATACAATTTTATTAATTTACTATTAATTGAATATTCATAAAAGTACGTTGACAAATAAGTATACGCGAATCTCTGGCTGCAGTTCTATACAAAAATATAATTATTTAAGTACGCATAATCATAACAAACAGCGAGTAGGGCAATTTCTTTCGATAAACAGCCGCAAACACACACACACACACACACACACACACACACACACATGTCGCGCATATATATATTTAATTAGCATCTCGCTGAGCGTATCTATGGCATGTTTTTATTCATCATGCGCTCGGGCGCGTTCAATCAACCCAATAATGCCGTGGCCTCATTCGTTCGCCACCTTTCAGTCCGTCGATTCCGCCTCTATAATTCAAGGCATCACTGATTAAAACGCCCGCGCAACAGCAACGGCAATGCGGAGCTCACACACATAGATCCACGCACGTGCACTGCAGCCTTGTACATATTGATACAGGCGCGTTTAATAATTACCGAAATCCACGACGATCAATCCGAGCGCGCATCGCTTGTAATTTCCGGCTCTCCGGTTTGGAAAATAGCCACCGATTCTCTTGTTTTCCGCGGATGCGGCGGCAGACGGCAGGCGGGCCTGTGTCATATGCCGGGGACAATGGATGGGAGAGAGCGAGCGAGACTGTGCAGTGTATAGTGCGGCAGCTGCGCGTGGAGAAAAATGACGGCCGCCGACGAGTGGGAACGCGCGAGAGAGAGAGAGAGAGAGAGCAAGTTGGACAATGATTCACGATCAAGACGTGCCGATTTTTGAGCGAGCTATTATAGCTGATGCACGACTAGCTTGACGCTAAAGTCGTTTGCGCTCTCCTTATAAAGCCGAGAGGATAGTATAGAAAGCAGTACGAAATTCTTTTTGAAAAGGTCGGGCTTGGAAAAGTTGCGAATCGGGAAGTTTATGAGTGATTTATAGCCGAAAGTACATCGAGTCAGATTTTACTGGAACGTATAACCTGATCTAGTCTTATGTTACCTATTCTAACGAATCGAATAGGACACAATAAATACTAAAAATAAAATTGCATTTGCTGTATTCTCAGTGAAAGTCACCATACATTATCGCTATATGAAGCATCGCACTTGCAATTCTTCGTAACGATTCAACATCTTCACCAATTAAACACCGACCAGCCATGCCAACTTCCCCCGATACTTTGTTTACGCGACTGCAAGGGAACCGTTTGCATTACACTGCACATACTATATGCACCTTAGTCTCGCTCCAACAAGCTCGGAAAGTTAGTTAGGCACCAGCATATATCCCGCTTTTCTCTCTTTCCCTCTCTATCTTTCTCTCTCCCTCTCTCGACTATGCATGCCTGAGCGTGCATAAATCGCGGTCCTCTAGAGAGGGACGCGCGTGCATGATTTGTCGGCGCTCGCGCGACGTACAATGCGCCTCCTCCTCCTCGTTGTCGTAGTCGTCGTCGTCGTGGTGCAGAGGCCTCAGCGGAAGATAGTGCGCTCGAGCTATACAAGCGACTTCTTGGGCCAAAATAATTAATGAGACAAACGAAAGGCGAGGCGTAGGTGTAATAAGCGTCGTTAGCGAGCGAGAGAGCGAGAGAGAGAGAGAGAGAGAGAGAAGCAGCGCTCGAGTGCGTCCGAGCGAGGCGTTGCATTTCTGCATTTCCGCTGGCCACGCGGTGTAGCGCGACGACCTGCGTCCCGTCGCTCTTTCTTCTCTTTTCTCTTACGGAGCAATGAATCATTGGATTAATCAGCTGCGTGCCCGGAAAATAGATCGTTGTGTTCGGTTGAAAGTTGTTATTTTTTAGAGCACTGGTGTAAAACCAGCGTCGCAAGGATGAATCTACCCCATTTAGCCCGTGCAATCATCTACTTCGTATTATAAATCATTTTTATTTAAAATACGAATGAACTAGAAGCAGCTTAAAATTAATTCAATTTATAAAGACAAATACTGTTTTACTTTTTCTTTAGTTTCGAAACCATCAGACAAGAATAAAACTTCTCTTCGCTTTACAACCAACGTAAATACGATGATAAAGCAATCGAGACATGCAAATCGTCGCGTCGCTCACCGACGATTCGGCGAGATTCCTCCGCAAAAAATGGGAGGGGGGAGGAGATGAAGAATAGGAAGTAGAAAAAGGAAGAGAGGCAAAGCCAATCGAGTTACTCGCCGCACACGAAAAAGGTGCCTTAATATAGGAGCAAAATATATTCCCCGTCGGTACACGTCATCACGCGACGACGCGGACGATGCAGCGGCAATCACTCGGTTCGCGTGCCGCCGATATAGTATCTGTGTGTGTGGCTCTTGCGTCGCGGTGGCGGCGATGACGACGACGACGTCGATCCATCATTTCTATGCTAACTAGCGATCCACAGCTGCGGAGCAATAAGCTTATTTACAATAGAGCCACGTAACTCGATATTGATGGAAGCGCGGACGCCTATTGGGAGGCCAAACGCTGTCGAATAGGATTTTTTATTCCAATGTTGATATGCAAGTGCGAAATCTCTACTGCAGGTTTATGGACTCTATTCTCATAAATGCACTCTTTTTAAATTATGGTAAATAGTAAATAAACTTAAAAGTTTATTCATGATTCCTACTCACTTAATGGATTCAATTATAAATCAACAAAGTAAAGAAATCATTTCAACGAATTGAAACAACTTATATATGTATAGAACAAGTAATGGAGCTCAATCTTTTTATCTAGAATAAAAGAGCGAGATCATTTCGGATTACCTTTAGCTGGTCACAAAAAATGAAAGAGAAAAAGTACCGCTTCGACGCAGATGAGACACGAGGTAGGTAAAGTGAAATGGGAAAAAGAGCAAGGGATAAGCTAAAGGACACTGACAAAGCAAAGCGGGAAGCTGCATCTTCGCATTGATGGGAGGAGGAAGAATAGCAGCTCTTTCGTCTAGCTCAAGACTAAGCATCTTCAGCGAACGCTTTCAGCGAAATTAATCATCGAGCATGAGAAACAGCCAGCAGTGAAATAGCGAGAGACAGAGTTTCTGTTGTCTGCAGGCCAAAATTTTATGATATCCAATGACCGTACCAATATTAGAATAAAACAAAGTAGCTGCAGATGTAAAATGGATAGATGATTTTAAAAAATATAACATTTCGAGTGCCGACCCGCAGCTACAAATGTATATATTCGTTCAGGTAATATTTCAGACTCGAAATAGAAGACGAGTGGGCGAAAACACGAAAGCTACTTCTCTTTCTTTCTGTAACTCGATCTATTCCATATAAGACTCTATATGTGTATGTATGTATAGCACATGTGGTCGAAGGGGAAACTAGTCGGGAAAGGTGATTAACTAGGCTCTGACACGCGTGCATTGTGCAACTTCAAAACATTCTATAAAATATATATCCCCCCCGAAGACCGTTACTTATTTTATTCAATATTCATGGGCTATTTTCGCGTTTTCTCATCGCAAATGATGAAACACCGAAATTTTAGTAATGATATTAAAACCAAATATGATTTTATTGATAATATTAGAATTTTAAAAATACATTCAAAATAATGTTAAAAATGATCCATCGTCATCAAATTTTGTAGAAGTTTTTGAGATCATGAAGGTGAAGTTGTAAAACAAGAGCTAAAAAATCATTCCACTTTTTATCAGATCAATCGGTCATTCTATTAATGCAATCATATTTCATATTATTAAAATACACATATAAATGTAAGTCAGAGTTTTCGAAAACCAATAAATAGGTTCTTCTCAAAATGGATACAAATTCTCTTTTAAAAGCCATTTTTTAACCGCCCTATACCGCTACAGTTATTCTCTCCAATAAAAACTGACGAATCATTATCCCCCGGCGCGTCGATTTTTTGCAACGCGAGCAGCACCACAACAAAAGCACCACTAAAAGTGCATCGTGTATAATCTTCTCGATCGATCAACGAAGCTCTCGATAATTGATTCCCCGTCACGTATAGACCGTCGCACGAAGCTATTCGCGCTTGCGCACAACGAGGATATATCAAAATTCGCGATGATGTCGAGGGACACAGGGCTAGAGACATCCCTATACAGGCCCGGAACCAGCCAAATTGAATGCCTTAGGGTGAGAAAGGCGGCTTTGCGGAGAGGCTGAAACGAGGATGTTTCGCGGCGTGTACACACAAGGCCGAACGGGAGGTAGAGGAACGTGTAGCGGCAGTCTAGAGAGCTTCTGTTGTTGCCGCCGCCGCCGCCGCCGCCGCCTCCGCTCCTGTGGCCCGAAGGGGTTATATAGAAATGCGCACGAACGCGATGTAACGCGGATATAAAACAGAGACAGGCTTTCGCCTCATCGCTGGATTCCGCAATCCGGAATACTTGGGGCGGACCCGCGCGCGCGAGCGCGACTATACATATTTATGCCGCTGCCGGTGCTGCCGGTGCTGCCGCTGCTGGGCTCCTCGCCGCCGTGTCGATAATTCAGCGATCATGCGACCCCGAGTCGACGAGCTCTCCTGCTGCTGCTGCTATTATGCTACATGCACGAGGTGTGTGCACTGGCCCTGCAGCAGCTTCGGCTTCCTTGGTTGTTGTGTCTCTGTGGCGGTATGCTCGGCTCTCGTCTTGTCGCTTTACGAGCTGGATTTTAGACTTGGCCCGAAAATTGCTTTTTACATTCTGAAACTATTGCTTCATTGCAATCGTATGTTTAACTTTATCGGAGAAGGGTATTTAACATAATTATATACAATCGTCTAATCTTTATAAAAGTGTAAAAAAACGAGTATTAATAGTTGAAAAGATAAATTGATATAGATTTTTAAAAAATGATTCGGTCCTTCGAGAGAGATACATTACTTTTATTGAAACTCAATTTTCTTAACATTCCAGCGAATGGCTCATTTTTTATTTTATAACGTATTTATTATTATTTTCTATTTCGAATAAGTAAGACTGTCCAGTTCCACCTGTTACTACTTGTAGATTAACTCCGTCATGTTATTTCATCAGAAGTCTATGTCCTACATAAATACGTTATTTCAAGCTACACCAGCAATAGCTACGTCAATATCTGCACGTATCCAAACTTAACCCTATCGACGTATCAGTTCATCAAGAATCACGTAGCGTTAAAATAAATCGCACGCAAGTCCAATAGGTTTATCTATCCGTAAGCCATAGTGGAGCTGTTCTCTCCTACTCCCCGCATACACCCAGGCAGCACATATCGCGCGCTACTAACTGCACATCGCGCATACCCGTAATGCCACTCTGCTACGGGGCACGAAAAAGTTACAACGCGGGACAAAGAGCAGCAGAAGCCGTGCGCTCGCTCATGTGAGAGCCGGGGCTGCACCAGAGAGGCGTGAGGCTCGCATAGGTGGCACAACAAGCCTATGAGCAGGGCAGAGAGAGCGAGAGAGAGACTGCACGCGCGAAAGCGATGTAACGGAAGTAAGTGCAGCACAGTGGCGGCGGCAGCGGCGTTTCGCGGAAGACGATACGGGATTTAGGGCATAAAAGACTCTTTCGGCCGGTTAATGTTCTCGAAGTAACGAGATTTTTATGCGATTTTCGAGGAGTTTGAGAATATCCGCCGCCGGCGTTGCGTCTCTCTCTCTCTAGCCGGCGAGATAAAATTTAGCTACTGTTTCAATCGAACTGAATCTTTCGCTATATCCTGTGTGTATCTCTCTCTTTCTCTCTTTCTTTCTCTCTCCTCTTCTTTCCTTTCTCGCACCGAACAAGCACCGCTAGGCGCTTTATTTAGTCACAGCGGGCGGTGCACACACTCTACCAGTTAATGTGGACATTAAGTTTTACTGATTTTCAACTCACGCCGAGTACATCGTTATTGCGGAATATTTCTATTCGGGCTTCTCAAAATCGTTTAATAAGGCGGATAATTTGATTTGGATTTGTTTTTCCTCCACCGGATCGCGCTGTTTGATTTGGCTATTAAGGATTTTAATTACTGGGAATCTCGCATGTGCATCTGTGGCATTTAGTGGTCGTTAATTCACTTGAATTTGGTGGTTAGCAGCAACAAGAAGGTATTTTAAAATACAATGTAAAAAGTAATAACAGTTTTCATTCGCCATGATTACGTTTTTTTTTTAAATTAAGACTATTGCTGCAGAAATCAATATTGTGATTTGTGCCTTAAGAAAATCTTAGTAAAAGGCAGAGAGGACAAAACGTATGATTTAAATAAAGGTACAATTGTAGAAATTCATAAAAAATAGATGTTTTTATGCTTGCAATTTTTCCAACCTTCAATTTCTATACGTCGATCTTTTCCGAATAATTTCAATTATAAAATATCATTATCGAATAATGTGGAATTTATCAATTTTTCTTAAATACACTTATGGCAGATATTCAGTCACAATAGATGCACGTTATATATGAATAAATATGACGGCAAAATTAAATCGAATAAAAAACGAACCACGTATCGAGTAGCAGCGCAACGCTTATCCAGTAATCTTTCTCGAAGCATAAAAAAAAGACGCAGAATAAAAGCGAAGAAAGAGAGAAAAAGTACAGGAGGAAGTAGAAGAATGCGCAGCTGAAACTATTTGCCGGGGTAACCGCGAGAAGGCAATTTTTTTCTTTATACTCTCGGCCGGACTATTAACACGGATCAAGAACTCTCCGGCGGTTTCGCCCTAGCCCTTGGAGTGTCGTAACTGTTACGTGAGAAAGCGGAGGCGATGGGCCGATATCCTCGGGGTCATGGGTCACGCCGGCTCTTTCTTCTTCTTCTTCTTCTTCTTCTTCTTCTTCTTCTTCTTCTTCTTTTTCTCGTTCTCTCCCCCTCTCGCACAGCTCCTCTCGATGCAGCTACCACCCGGAGCGATCTGGGACTCTCAGAACTGGTTCTCCCGGGCGCTCGCGCTATCCGGAACAAGCCGTGCGAGCCTCGATTCCCATTGCCGGGATATCCAGAGTCGCACACTATGATCGCTTGCTCGACTGTCTGCAGTTCGATTCTCTGCGTCTTGCAACGAGGGAATGATATACTTTGCGATTCAGTATTTGGGGATTCCGGAGAACTAGCGCTTCGTTTCGCAACTATTTTCAATGTCGATGTCAAGGATAAATATATCCAGAAGTAGAAAATAAGTTTGTGGTGCACAGTGTAAATTGTTTACTATAAATGGTCTACCTCTCATTTTTAAAGGTACTAAAATGCAGAAGAAAATACTTGAGAGCTGTATGTTATTATATGGTAGATGTTAACTTTTATTCATAAATAATTATTTAAAACATAAATTATGCGTTTGGAAGGTAATTATGGGTGTCCGATCTGAAGTATACATCGGCAGATGGCGATCTAAAAGCACCCGAGAGTCTATATAATACACATGAACGAATGCAGTAACAACTTTTTACACCGATCAAGAGTAGAGAGATTCCAAGTGACGTTCGAGTAACGAGTATGAGTTATTACCGAAAAATCGGCTGGATAATAAGCTTCGAATTCCAAGTGATTAAGTTTTTAATTAAGTCAAGCAGTTACCACATACCTTTCAGAGCAAAAGTAGCAAGAGTATTATTTACAGTCAGGGTTTTGACAATAACTTTTTTACTGTCCAAGGGTATATAATGTGTAATTATACGCATTCTACACTCATCTTACAATGTTATTTAAATATACAGTCTTATTAAATTTCGTGCTTTTTTAATACGAATTTTATCGCTCTCAATGCTTTTTGTCAATAAAATTTAATGCACTGATGTGAATACAAAATTTTATTTTGGATTATCACTATGTAATACTTTTAATTTTCTTCCACGTCCAATTCACATACCAAAATTTAATAATAATATTATGAGAAACTTTATTTCTTCCGCATTTCTTTCTTTTCCTTACTACTCCAATTATTCTGTATCATCCTCTTATTTCTGTATCTTTTGGCTTCTACAATTCTGCATCGTTGATCTTCATGAACCTTTTTGTCTGTTATATAGTTATCCTTCCACATCTTATCTTTCCTCGGCTGTTCATTTTCTTCTGCTATTGATTTCTATATCTTTCTAAAAGGTTTCTTTTACAATTTTACTTCCCATTACTTACATTGCGCGAGCTCTTTAAGAATAGAGTAAAAATGAAAATATATCCACCATAAATTTAGCAAAAGAATGAATCGATACCTTCATTTTCCAAATATTTCTATCCTACCTTCAATAATACGCAGAAATACTGAGGCATAATATTGGTTAAATTATTCTTTCACCAAAATCCACGCAAATAATTTAAATTGTATTACACGTATTTTTATCGCACTCTCAATAAGGCTAATCAATATTCACCGCTCATATCGCACATTGATTTTCTCAATTATTCGCGTCCGTCATGCAAATCGACCAACACACACACACAAACACACGCACGCATACTCACTCGCGAGGGAGAGAAATAAAACTTAGCCCCAATAAAGGTAAAAATTAATAAACGATAAATAATAATTGAGTGAAAAATCCAGCAGCAGCAGCCGCAGCAGCAACTCGAGTCCGGCAACGAACGCGGAGCCTTTTAACGAAGGGCCAAGCCTGCGAGCATTGTTTTTAATGAACGCGTTCACGCGGTCGCGCGCATGTGAATTATACATTCCCCCGGACCGTTTAAAATAAATTTAATGATTCCACTGACACTTGCAATTTCAAATGAGATGCGCATAAAGATTGGCGGCTAACACGCGCTTCGCTCGCCGGAAATTTACGGAATCACGCGTTGATAATTACGCGCGCGTAAAGCCAAGCGAACGAGGGAGAGAGAGAGACAGACAGAGAGAGAGAGAGAAAGAGAATGAGAGAGAGAGAGAGAAGTAGAAAGACAGCGGCGGGGAGATAAAATTGCGAAAAGTAGCGTCGAGGCATAATAATAACTGTAATTGTTGCGAAAACGTGAGACGAATATCCAGTGGAATGCGAAGCAGCAGGTGAAGGCGGGCCCCGCAGCAGCAGTAGCAGCAAGAGCAGCGCAGAGCGCCGCAAAACCGCAAAGGCTTAATGCAAGAAGAGTTTATTCTTAAGTTCCTTCTGTTCTCCATTTGTACGGCGGCGGCACGCTCACCCTCCATCCCGCAGGATTCGCTCATTAGCACCTTTATTAAGATTTGATTCGTTCGTAAAGACGCTGCCAGCCGTGCTCGGCGAATGAAGTGTGCCCGGAGAGGATCCTTTCTTTCGGAATTCTCCTCTCTCTCTTTCTCTCTCTTCCTCGCCTTTCGATTTATTACAGATTCCTTTTCTCTGTTTTTCCTTCATTACAACTCATCTTCTTAGAATGCAGCTGCCCGTTAGATTTGAAGCACTGTTTAATCACACCCCTACACGTGCAGTGCACTAATTTACAGAAAGTAATTCAAACCGTGTGTTATTGTTTAATTAACATGAATTATTGCGTCAGTAATTATATTATACTTCTAGAGAATCACGTGATGCTATATAAGTGGGTGCAAAAGCGTAGACGAGTAAATAACCTTCATTAATTCCCGCAACAAAAAAAAAAGTAGTTACAGCTGCTATTCTAGTTACGAATTTAACGCGTTTTATAGCAGACGCGTACGTTCCATCTCGCGCGAATTAAAATTGTTCCGAATGCTCGAGTAGCGATTAAAATCGAATGTATATATACGAGCGGCGAGCATTATTTCGGACGAACGTTATACGCAAAGGGTTAATAGAAAGGAAAAACAGAGCGTTTATTGTGCGTTTATGGGTTGGCGGATGTCCGGATATATTAAACGTCCCGAGCGCGCGCACATTCGAATTTCGCATTCAAGTAGATTAGTATCTCGTATGCAAAGTGCGCGCCGCGGCACGTATCGCGAAACCATAATATTCGCCGCGCAGCACAGACTAAAACTTTCGCGCAAGGTGCGCGTATTTTCATCTATTTAACGAAATTCGGGGGAAAAATAGCGAAGCCGTGCACACGCGGCAGCGGCTATCGGCGCAAGAACCGGAATTCCAGGCGACGCTGCGTGTGTATACATCCGACGCACTCGCGCACACGCACATACGCACACACACATACACACAGTGCTGGCAGCAGCGAGCAGTGAAAAAGAAAAGGTTCATTCGCGAATGTATTAGGCGTCCCCCTAATAAGCATTTTCAACAACTACTTCAAGTTTCTTTAGCGCGTGCGCGCGCCCCGCGCGTTTTACATGGGCTTCTTCCAGTTGTAATTGGTGCTTCTCTCGCCGCGCGCAGCTGCTGCACAGACTCCACGGACTTTCTTACTTTACAAGTACTGCAATAATTATAAAACTTCTCTCGAGTTTTGTTAACATTACGTGCGCTGCACACTCCGGATACGCTCAATGGTAACTTCGGTGTATGTGTACGCGTGTGTGTGTGTGTGTGTTTTTTTTATTCCACTACCTTCTTTTTTTCCCCGCGCGAATAAAAAAAGAGGATAGGATGTACGAGTGCAATCGGATGTGCTCGTCATTAACCAGGTGAGTACGACTTGTGCTTCGCCGACAAGAAATCGACACGTGGAATGACTTCGCATGGGGCGTAATCCTTAGTTCGAGGAAAGTTTTGAGAAGAAACGGTTTATATCGATGCCGCGAGTTCGGAATTTTTTTTGTTTCTTTTTTTCTTGTGTCAACTTTAAAAATGTGAATAGCTTCCAGAATTTTACGGCTGAAATTCAAAGCCTAAGACGCGCCATTCATTAACGTTAACAGCCTCATCAGCGCCATGGTTCTTTACCAAATCCTCTAACGTATACAATATACGTATATCCAGTAGAGGTGTCATAAAATTTTGACGTTCGCTAAATCTCGTCAAAGCCAAGCGCACGCGCGATCCTCTTACAAACTAAGCAGCACCTTGCACACACATACACACGCACACACAGTCGCACACATAAAGAGAAGAACACTCAACTCAAAAACACGTTGACTTGTCGTTACGTCGCACGGAGCTTACCGAATGAAGTTTTCATTCGCGGGCGTGAAAGAATTAGCGCCCCGCCATTCCACCGTAAAAGTCGTGTGTCCTTCGTAAGGCCGCGAGGATACACACGCATACACACACAGGCAGAGAGGCACGTATAAAGGTGCATGCACACAGAGAGAAAATTGCATACACGTATACATGCTATATGCGGGTTGCAAGGGGGCCGTTTATGTCGCAGCCTTTAAATTTTATGGAAGCCCATTTCGTGCCGGCCGGACAGCGGCGTTTATTGCCCGAAATACAGTGGAAGGCAATAAAGCTACAGTATTCCCGGTGGTAGATAACCCGACGCTGCTCTCACTCGCTCTGTGTATGTGTATGTGTGTGAACATGTATGTGTGCATGTGTGTGCGTGTGCGTGTGTGTCTTTCTCTGTCCCTCGGCTTTCTGGCTCTCTTTCTCTCTCTCCCCGGGGTGAGCAGTGACGCGAGCTCTCATTGATTGTAGCGGGGGACGAAGAGTCGCCGACCCGACCGAGGCTTTAAAAGCGATGGACGCGACATCAAGATACTCTTCGCCGTGCTTGTTTTGACACTTTCTAAATCAACGACACACGCGCGTATATGTATCGGCCGCGTATCATCTGTTACTCCGTTCCTCGATGTTTATAACTCCGAGAGAGTGTATGCCTTTTATGGCGATATACGACTGGTGATGTATACACCTGCACGATTCGAACTGAGAAGGATCCCATTATGGGATTGCCGTGTTTCGTCACGTGGAGCTACCTTTTTTATCGGAGTTATCGAACGAGTCTTTCCTACTGCTGTCACAGTAAGGTCGATTGATACAGTTAAGATCGTTTGTATGGTTAATTTGGTGTAATGATCGAATTCAACCAGTTTTTTTTTTTTTTTGCTAATTGTTGAATGAATTTATCTATCAAAAAATAAAACTGAAAATTCCCACTATATGATCAAGATTTCATGAGATACTGATAAAAGATTCATTGGATAAAGTTTAAGCTCTTAGGACACTTACTTTAAGTTATTCAAATTATTTTAATTGGTTTGCTGCATTTGATTCTTACCTGAAACAAAAATATATTTGGTTTTATAGGCATTTCTATGAGTCAAATAAATAATTGTATAAAATATTAATAAGAATTGGTCATAATTATATAGTAATCAAAAAAGGAAACGATGAAAATGTATGGGTTTTCAAAAAATGAAGCTGCTAATTCAAAGTCAAGGAACTCAATTTGTTGACTAACTCAATATGCCCGCTTTTAATTAGAATCAGAAGCCAAATTTGCCAAATTTGCCAATCCCATAAAACGGTGAGCTTGCAGTAATAGTTTCAAACCAAAAATTATCTGTTCTAAAAAAGAAGCCATCGCTCCAAATCACCGCAAACAGCAGCAGCAGCAACAGCTTGCAAAATGCAAACCTGCACTCAAGATCTCGGATCGCGCATTCGCTCTTTCTCTCTCACCCTCAGTCTCCCGTGTGCGTTTCCTCTTCACATTTCTCGATTCAATCGTTCCACGAGAGCGAGAGAGAGAGAGAAAGAGAAAAAGCGAGGCGAAAGAGCAAACATCGCGCAGGCAAGTTTTTCCCCACGCGATCTCGCGTCTGTCCCGAAGCAGCGGGGATAGGGGAGAGTACGAGCGGGAACAAACGCCGTTGAGCTCTCGCAGTCGCGCGCGCGGGGGCCACGACAGACGGAGACGGAGAGAATCTAGCGTGACAGGAGCCGAGTGTCGAGCTGCAACGCGAAAGACAAAGTAGCGCCACGTCGAAGCGAGCGAGAGGGAAGCCGAGCGCTGCATACAACGTGGGCCCGTGTGTATACTTGTACGTCGACGCGTACCGAGAGGCAGAAGAAGAAGAAGAAGCAGCAGCAGCAGCAGCGCCAGTGTAGCGGGAGTAGAGAGAGAAAGAGAGAAATGTAGGAGGGGAGTAACAGAGAGAGGAGAGGCGAGATTCCAGTCACGGAGAGTCTCCCACAATGCATCGAGGTCGCTCGCTCCTGCCGGATGCAGCGGCAGCGGCAGCTCCGCTCGTTCCGCGTTTGTTCCTTCGCCTCCTCGTGAGTATGTGTGTGTGTGTGTGTTCGGAGAGAGAGCACGAATAGTGTAGGTATAGGGAGAGTTGGAGAAGGGCAGAGAGACAGAGAGAGAGAGAGCGAGAGAGAGAGAGAGCCGATCGCAGCTACAGTCGTCTACCTGATTTATACACTGCCACCGACAGTCGAGCGAAGAGTGCCTCCATTGTTTAATCGAGTCAGACGAGACTCTCTCTCCCTCTCCCGCTTTACTCGCCTTTCTCGTTGACTTCGCGGTAGACATCGCTTTATCTCCTTCGCTATCTTCCTCGCGCCATCAATTTTATAGTTTCTTCGGGGCGTGCGGACGAGAAAAGCGATGATTAATAAAATTCTTTCTTAGGGCTGAGATGCGGAAAAATGTGTGTGCGCGGCTTCGAGGGATCGGCTATAGGCTTGCAGCTAAAAGAGTCGAATGAGTTTTTCTCGAATTGATGCTCGAATGGAGAAATGGATGAGTGAAGGTTGCCGATAAATAAACGCGACCGGCTTAAAGAGCAGTGCTGCCCTTGAGACTATGAAGAAGCGATATTCCTTTATGGTCACGATACCAATGGTTCAGTGTCTTATACTATCCTGACTATCACTACTTAATTCATCGATAGAGCATATAGACTATATAGCTATTTCCTACTTCGAGGATTTTCAAGACAATGGATTCCCGCGACATTGGTTCGCCTCGCAAGTGTCGAACTCGCTATGGTTTGCTCGTCAGCCAAATTCCTCGAGAATCCCCTGCGCAAACTCTGCAATTATATTGCGCGTACGTCGAGACAATGGCTCAACGATCGTCAAAATATAGTAATTTCACGATCGCCGCACATTATACAAACTGGCCATTATGATCGAACGATTATGTGCTTTAACCGCTCAATCTTATCGAGTGATTTCGCGGATTTTAAAAGCTAAAAACCTTATTTATCACGGAATTTCTCGAGAAGTCTATGTAGGTTCGATTCTCCAGCGGCAGCAGCTTTCAATCTCGTTCGCAAAAGTGGAGGCGTCCTTGCGGCAAACTCTCGGTGCTGCCCGACACACAGAGAGAAAACGAAGGAGATACATCGTCGAGATATTCGCTTCTCCGACTCACAGTGCTGGTATATATATATATATATATATATATATATATAACGCGAAGGATACGAAAAAAGCGGCGGAAGTGCCGGATCGTCCGATTTGGGCCCGTGACAGGGATAGCACGCGGAAGCACTCGCTGCTGCTGCTCGGCACACGGGCCTCTCCATCGCAGAACGGTATATAACCCCGGCTATTCTCCTCTCTCTCTCTCGTTCTCCTCTTCTCCTTCTTCCTTTCCCTTGTTTTTTTTCTCTTCTTTCCCTCCTTTCTGTCTGCGCTTTTTATCGCGCTGCCGCTCCTGCTCTCTCACTCTCTTTCTCTCTCCTACTGGAGGATCGACGAACGCAAGGCTTCCTCTCGCTCGCTTCTCGCCTCGTTTTTGCCCTCGGTATTTTCGGAATGCCGAGCGAACAGGTACTTCGCGCTCTCTCTCTCTTTCCCTCTCTCTCTCTCTCTCTCTCTCTCTCTCTCTCTTTCTCTCTCCTCCTTCCTACCACACTGAGATCTTTCTTATTGAGCAATACTGCCGAGAGTAGCTCGGCGTCGCTTTCGTCGCTGCGTTTCCCCCGCGTCTTTTCGTTTTTTGCGCTTATTAATTAATTGCTCGAAAGCGAGCAGAAAAGTGCAGTTGTAGTAGTAGCGGCTCGAGTTGTTTTTCTTCGGTATACCGCAGCGGCGGTAGTCACGTAATCTTGATGCTTAAAAATTGGCATTGAAAAACGTTGTACACTCGTGCGAAGCTTTTGGGTAGGGCAAGGGGTGGGGACTATGACGTCAGTAGTGTGTGTGTGCGTCGCTGCCTCGTTAATTCTCTGGAACTGTGAGAGAAATTTTTTGCTCACTTATATGTAAAACAAAGTGATCACCGCACTCGAATCACTGTCTCTTTTATCGGGCTGCTAGTTATTTTTTGCCCGCACCAATGACGTCTGGATGTAAATTGCCAATTAATACAGTCGCAATAATGAAAGTTGTACATCTGCTGCATCTAATTAGCTCCTTTACATGTTTTTGCGAGCGATGACAGCGTGTTACAATTCGGTCATTAACATAATTTTTTTCAGAATTATTAATGTGTATTACAACTGGGCATTGTGCTCCGCAGTATTCTATCGAAATTTTCCTTCTTTCTCAACGTTTTCAAAATTCAATATAGTTAAACGATTCTATTCAGAACTTACGTTGTCATTTCGAAACTATAACAGTAATCTTGATTGAAACATCCCTTCTAATTATCGAAATTCTAAAGGCACGTACTGGTCGTCTCATTGGAGGTTGAAAAAAATTGCACGTTCGAGGCAGCAAGTTCCTCTCGCAAATCGAAGCATTAATTCGAATCAGTCGAAAGTAACGGAAAACCAATAGGTTTTATCTGGGCAAGTTGGGAAATGGAAAAGTATCCGTCGATAAAGGAGAAAAGGAAAGCGCGGAGTACAATGCAAGGGGCATCTATACGAGGACTGTCTGCAACTCCGCAAAGAAGAAACCCGGGAGAGAAGAAACCGTCCGGAATTAGGATTAGTAGGACTTGTTTTTCAAGCGAAACAGAGAAGCGAGAAAGAGCTGCTGCTGCTCCTGCTGCTGCGAGCGCGGAGTAGACGAAGTTCGCCCGGTTTCTCTACGCGATAAATCTGCGGACGTTCGCGCAACCCTCCCTCCCTTCCTCTATTGCACTGTGCCGAGAACATACCTTAACGACACAGCTCGGCAAGAAGAATGGGAAGTGCCAGCGTCGTATAGCAGGCAGAAAGAGGGAGAGAGAGAGAGAGAGAGAGGAGCAGCAGTCCGCCCTATAGACCTGTTGCGGTGAAAACCAGACGACGCGAGAGCTTCCAGGATACGACTGCCCAACTACATTTTCTCTGTGTGTGTATGTGTGTATGTATGTGTGTGTTGGTGGGTTGATGCGAAAGCGTCGGTTAGAGATCGCCTAGAATGTACTTGCAACTTCCCATACGCTCTTGGATACCCAACATTCCTCTGAGGCTGGACTCGGTTGTACGTGGATGTGCACGCGTTCGAGGTATCTTGCTTTCTAGGGTCCCTGAACTTGGTTAAGGAGAATGACGTGATAGCGAGGGGTTGAGGCTAGCGCGTTTGTCTTATTAGTTATGGGATGGTTTCAATGCGATTCCTACAAATGTGGATTATCGTTAAAAATTACTTTTTCTTTCTTTGTACTTATTTTAATGTAGTATACTTTAACAGCACTTGCTTTTCGTTCAGTTCGGTGATAATGTTAATAGATTCTGGTCGAAAAGGAAATTTTAACGGGCTACTCTATTGCATAGATTACAAAATAAGAAATATTTTATAAAAAGATCGAGCTGTATACGCCGAAGAGAAACTGTGATGAAATTTGCTAAAGTTACAAGATTAACATGGGTGAGACAACTATAGATATGCATCGTCTGGCCGTACTCAGAATTATTCTACTAATAGAATTATTTACATCCGTCTGTTTCTTTTTTTTCGAACTCTTGTAAGCCTCTCTTCAAAATTGCTACAATTCTATCCAAGCAAAGAAACTATTTATCAAAATCGCAGGCATGAATAGATTAAAGAAATAACGAAAAAAACATCTCGCGAATTCATCTATGTTATACACGCCTTACCACTTACGACTCATTCCACTCGCGACGCAGTAAAACTCTGTATAAATCGTTGGCTTATTTTTAGCCCGAGTTTTCTCAATCCACCTCGTGCCGCTGATTCAACAGTAGCGTCGTATAGGCACACCTTTTATTCTCGCGTCTTCCCGCTAAGCTCATCCATTTCGCGGAAAAGCTTAAAGCCCAATTAAATCACATCAACGGAACATCTTCAGATGTATTATTGTACGGCCGCGGCGACTCTCGCGACATTGTGATATTCTCTCGAGGTGAAGCGAAACACAGTCTCCGTCGCCGCGTCAACGACGCGCACTTTCCGTATAAGCGCTCGTGCACATTTCGCTCGGGCAGCCCTCCTGTTCCGTAAGACGCGCGACCAAGCCTAAGGTTCTCCCACTAGGCAGATGAGAGACAAAGGGATCCACTCAGTTTTAACCGACGCAGAGGAAGAGAGTGAGAGGAAGGTAGAGAGAGAGAGAGAGAGAGAGAGAGAGAGAGAGAAATAGAGAGACAAAGACAAACGGACTCGAGAGCGGCACACCGCGTGTGCGTTGGTAGCAGTTAGTACAGATAATTATGGCAGTATACGCATACGGTGTGTGCGAGCGCGAGCGAGTGCTACGTGCACTGCAGTTCGCTTGCTCGCGGGTTCTAAAAGTGGCGAACTAAAAAGGGAAGCACTCGCTGCTGCTGCTGCCGCTGCGACGACGACGCACTTAGCGAAAAGTCATCGAACGCTAAAGCGGGAGAGAGTAAAGCAACTCTTGAGGCATGGATTGATGAGTGACAAGGAGAAGGGAAAAACACGGGAGAGGGAGAGAGAGGGAGAGAGAGAGAGAGAGAGAGAGAGAGTAGGAGAGGTAGATCGGGGAGATAGAGAGGGATAAGAAATCGAAGCAGCCGAGTCGGAGCTGAGTCTAAGTGCACCGCAGCAGCCGCCACCGCATCGGACAAGCGAGAGAGGTTAATAAAGATGCCATCGGTAGGCGCGTAATTACTTCTGGCATCCTGTTTGGCCTTCCATCCGGCGCCGCCGCCGCCGTCTCCGCGTGTGCTATTCCCATCTGTGGCCGTTCCGCAGCTCCGCAGGGCGATCACCGCGACTTTCCGACTTTGCCGCCGCGGCACACTCTGCGGTCGCGATTCTCCTATTGCCTATTTCGAGGAGCGACGCTCCACTTATCTTCCATGCTATCGGAGCCCCACAACCTTTGTTGCGACCTAGAAACTTCGACCGCATCGAAGCTGGATATTTGTCGAATTAATAACAAGCAGCTATTGCAACGTTCAATTATCACCCACAGTCACGGCATTAATTTATTAAAATTGATAGGTTAAGACGAGCGTTTGTCTTTGTCTGCACAAAAGCGCAGTTTTGCCAAGAAAGCGTCGAGCGCTTCCTTCACTTGCAGCGCGGCAGTTTATTCTCCGCTTTCTGAAGACAAACTCGCACAGCGGGTGCAAAAGCGTTATAGAGTGCGAAGTTAGCGTAAAATCTGAACCGCCCTGGGAAGCTGCGTGGTAATGCTTTGCTGGATAAACACATGTCACCCAACTATAGAGGATGGGAGTGAACAGCCTTTCTTCTTTTCCGAGCTTGTTAAATAAGTGTAATACATCCGACGTAACATTATTTTCGTGAAACTACGTGAATTATGTGTCGTGACTCGTTGAATCGGAAAGAGTCGTTGAAACTACTGCCAAGTATGAATTTAATTTCTATAAAATTTAAATTAAATTACTTTTTACAAATTTTAAATTAAAATTGTGCGATTACGAATTTCCCCCTTACTCACGAATCAATCGATTCTCAATTATTTTAACAGACCTTAATATGGAACATAGAAATTGCTAATCCAGGGTCAGTTATAACTACTCAAGTGCACAACGAGTATCAGCTAATTCAATATAATAAAAATTGATTTCAGCTCAGCACGCGACAGTACATCGGCGTAACAGCTATACGAAGAAATTTAAAACAGAGTATATCCACATATATACAGATGATGGCTGCAGTACTAAAATGCAGTACAGGCTCGGGCACGAAGGTGCCATAATAGGGCGCAAGAGGAGGCAATATAAAGCCAATAAAGACCGAAGCCACGTAAAGCGTCATGCAGATGGCAACGCGTGTGCATATATAAGAATCGGAGCTCCGGTTGGCTAAGGGATCCGATTTCTTTCGCCTTTAAAGCGTGTCGGTCGGTCGGGGGGAGCTTAAGCCAAAACGCAGAGCCTAGAGAAAGAGGCAATGTACGTACTCTATAAATGTATACCTGCAGTACGGAAGCATGCGATTTTATGCTGGGTGCGGCAACCGAAATTCGCTCGAGTCTACCCCAACCCCCACACCAGCCGATAAATAATTCATGCGTCGGAGTTGCCGGCATATTATCATAATGCTACCGAAGCGATTTTACCTTCTTTCGCGGTAACTATACATGTGGAATACCTTTTGGATTTCATCGTTCGCCCTACTGATTTTCACATACTATTAAAGTGAAATGGATTTTGCTTTTTCTATTTTTTCCCTTTCACATGTACACTTTTTTGCTTACATCTCCATAGATCAACTAAATGAATGTTTCAGTATTGCAATGATTAGTTCTCTATTTTTACAATCTCCATAAATATATGTCACTATTGTGGTACAATGCACAATAATAACATTGTTGATATATCTATATCTTTGAAGCACAGCGAGTTACAATGGCTTTTAGCTTTTGTGCATTGTACCTCGACCTCTGTAGGGACCTTTACTCAGCAAAATCGAAAACTCAAACCGATTATAGACTACGGTGACCTAAAAAAAAATTATTGTTATTGTTTTGGAAACACACCGTAAGTCTCGACAGTCCTCGCAGACAGAAAACCGAGGGAAAACAAACAAACCAGTCCGAAAGAGAGACCTAAATCCGTCAAGACAAAACGTCAGTCGTCGAAGACGGAAGTGTCCGGCTCGCTGAAAGCACAACAGGCAACGCACATCGTGTCCCTTCGCAGTCGACTTCTTGCTATCGGTGGTAGCAGTGGTCCTGTCCACCACCGTAATACATTTCCGTTCACCGCGTCCCGTCACTCGTTCATCTTGCTTTTTTGCCCAGACTGCACACACGCACTGCACACGCGCGCAACGAACGGAAAAAAAGGAAGAGAAAACGGATCTCTCGATACGCGAACAATAATTTATATCCGCGCACGTACGTCTGCGTGTGCGTGTGTGTGTGTCTACGTGGCTCTCTCGCGGCAGGTCAATGTAATTTGTGGTCTCCCTTTGACGTCTTTATGGATCGGCGGGATGTATATACACGCGCGTACTCTCTCTCTCTCTCTCTCTCTCGCTCTCTCTCTATCTCTCTCTTTCTCTCTCTCTTTCCGAACGTACCACGCGGGTTAACGATGTGCGTAAATGTAGACGAGCCGCCGCTGCCGCCGTAAGTGAAGGTTTGCGCTCTCTCTCTCTCTCTCTCCCTCTCTCTCTCCCTTTCGGGTTGGTGGCGTAAAAATTTTAATGCCAAAACACTGTTTCCTCGTTGAAGGAATGCGCGCGAGCACAGTCGTATATATACGCCGTCGCCGCTGCCGCTGCCGCTGCTGCTGCTGCTGCTGCTGCTGCTGCACCTCCTCCCGCTACCTCTTTTTTTTATACTCCCGCGTGCGATGCGCTGCACCGCTGCATCTCATGAATATTGCGCACTGTACACGACATTCTCCCCTCCCTTCCTCCACCCTCCTCTCCCCCACTGGCCCGATACTTCTTGCAGATATCGCGCAAAATTTACGTCGGTTAGGCGCGGAGGGCCTCGAGCTCCGCGCAGAATCTTAATTAAATTTTTACACCTTAGCCGACAGTTATTTGCGGCTCAATCATTGCCTTTCTCCTGCTCCTTTTCTGCTGCCGCCGCTGTTGCTTTAAAAGGTTCGCTATAGCTCATTAATCGAGCATCGGATCGGGGAGGGATGCTGCGTACAGGGAGTTGAGGTATCGATGTAGCTTTTAGATATTATGAAAGCAAACAGAGTTCTGTTTATATCTGAGAGAAAAAAAATAGGATTTAATATACTTTCTTTTGTGGATTCAAGATGGCTGTATGTTTACCTGAAAATATTATCTTTTGAACAGGTGTATAATGTTTATTTATAAATAGAAATCAAGAAGTATAACATTGTTTAATGATCTCCAACACTTTTTTACTTTTTTTGCATTTAGATGATTTTTGGTAACTTCAGCGTTACATCGCCTTTATCCATCCATCGTACAAGTAGTGCAACATTGTTTACATTACCATCCCCTACCGCATTGATCATTTGCAACGAGCACGAAACGCAGCATAATTTCGGAATTCCAGCTGAGCGTAAGCTCGGAATCTGAATCACTCGACTTGCTCTCTGTGTACCACGAACTCGGTGAACTTGTATAGAGATACCTTCTTACCTACAGCTCGAGGCCCTTGCGGTCTGAAAATAAGGATCAGCGCGTCATTGGACGGCAAGTTTGAAGGCTTGCTCGTTCGAGTCCCTCTGTCTGCAGTCTATCTCTCTCTCTCTCTCTCTCTCGCTCTCCTCAACAGGTTCTCTTGGCCTCTCGTTACAGAAGCGCGGATAACGATCGAAGCCAACTAGTTTCGACTTTCTAGTGCTCCGACTCTGCAGTAGCCAGTACTGCAGCTGTGCGTCCTGTACGATAGTCCTTGTAAGCGGGCTTGCGGTTCTCTCGACGCTTTCTATGACGAACCGAATTAAGCCAGAGATTCCGCGTCCGAGAGTTGAATCGCTATAGTGTTCATCTCTCTCTCCCTCTTTCTCTCTTGCCAAGATTCATTTGGCCGCATCGGAAAAATTTCCGAATACTCTCATGCACCACAGTTCGTCGGGTGCTCGTTCGTGAAGCTACGGAAATTCGATTTCCTGGGCTGGGTCAAGAATATAAAGATAGAATATTTCCTGTAAATTCTATAATGCGTCGCTGAGACTAGTGGATATTGTTTCACATTCGCAAATATAATCCATTCGTTACGAGAAATTTTGAATACAATTATATTTTAAGAAATTTCTTAGTTCGCGTGTCTCCTAATTTGTTTTGTGCTAAAACAAAGTTCTATACATACACGATAAATCATTAGTTTTATTAACGCAACACGCAAATACCTTATCTCGTTATGCAAATCCCGCAAATAAAGCGCAACTGGTTAAATATCGCGTTATCAAGATCAACGCTAGGATAAAAAAAGTCGACGAACTATAACAGAAAGTTCGTGCAAAAATGCGGCTAAGAAGCAAGACGTTAAAGCGAACAATCTTTCTCCTTCACCTAGACAATGGCAATTACTTCCCGGGACTTCCAACTTCTCCGCGGTGAGTGTGTAGCCGTTGATCATCTTGATCCCCAGAAGCGTTCACGTTCAAGGTAATCAGCGATCGGTCGCGCTCGCGTTCCTAGAGATGTTTGCGGAGACAATCTATTCTCGTCCGGCGCCTGAAGAAACAGTCACGTTCACCGCGCGACAAAGACCTCGACTCACTCTCTCTCTATCTCTCTTCTCTCTTCCTCTTCCAGCTGCACACTCGCGGATGAAACTGCAGCTCGCTGCACTTTGACGATCAGATTTCCAGTAAGTTTCGAGAATTATAAGGTATATATAAACCGCCCGGTCCCAGATGTTCGAGTGCACCAAGTAATCTCGTACGCGTAGAGAGGCAAGCTTATAAATACTCGCCGACAGTGTATAATAAGCACTATCTGTTTTTATAATAACATTATATTTTCTCCTATATATATATATGTATATATATATATATATATATATTGGATTGACAGGGCGAACGAAGGTGAGGTGAGCCCGCAGGAGCTTTGCGAGTCGAGTTTTCGAGGTAAGCCAGAGATATTACACTATTTTTATGCATCGGGTCAGTGGATGTTTCCATACCAATAGACTGGCTCTATGAATAGAAATCGCGTGCTGCTTCATTCTGTCTCTCTCCCTCTCTCTCTCTCTCTCTCTGTGCAGGTCACTGCGGCGGTCTTTGGTCATCCCATCCGCAAGCTGACTCTCTCTCTCTCTCTTTCTCTCGTTCCCTTCCAGCTCTCCGCTTTTGGCTTTCTCGGTATGCGCACCAAATGCGCATTATTTTGCGAATCGATTTTCCGATACTTTCGCACAAATTTTGCGCGCGTGTTCGTTCATATAATTCAATTAGCGCCTCCGCTGCTTTTAAACGCGCTTTATGTACAGTGTGCGCATTGAATCGTGCGGATGGCAGACGCAGAAACTTTTTTGCATTCACTCGTGAGTAATGCCAGTCTCGAGGCTTTCTCACAGTGTTTTTTCGCAAAGCTAGCTGCCTTTAATTGAACCAATTTGTCGCACGATCCGGTAATTGATGATGCCACTTAAGATTCCATTGTGTAAAAACCTAAGTTGACGCTTTCTCTCCTGGACAGATAACAAAATTTCTGATAAATAAGTGGAATCGTTAATAGTTTGTTTAATGAACCTATACATATTTAACGTGCATTTAAAAGTGTATGATTTTAAACTAGAGACTGAATTTCTTCAGCTGCTGGTTTTAAAATAGAATAGCCGACTTAATACAGCGAGGCTATTTATTCATGACGTCAGCGCTTCGATAATGAGATAATAGATCTGTCAAAGATTATTTTAGTAAAGGCGTTTCACGGCAGCTGTCGCTGTGACATCTTTTGAAATACAATATAAATATTCCATTGAACAAATGAATAATGGCACTTTTTATTTATTTGCTATATTAAAAATATAACGTGTGTCAAACCAATAGTAATTTATAAATAAAATTTCTATTCACTGTGTTGAACAGAAATAATTCATTCAATATATTATATTTTTACCGAAATGGTGCTAAAATATTTTTTACACTTGAATTATATTGCACTCGAGCAACTGCATACTGTCATCATAATGCATTTAGAAATTCGAGAAGCTAATACTTGAGGCAACAGCTTTATCAAACGCTTGAGGTCTGCCGCGCGATACTCGGAATCTCGCAAATCAAGAACGCAATTAAGAAATCATAAAGCCCGGAACGCGCATAAAAGCTGTACACACATAGAGCCGAGCAGCTGCAGCAGCAGTGCACACGAGATACGATGCAAGAGAGTGTACAGGGGGGCCCATTATGTAATTGCCGAGAATGTAGGGTAAACGTGCATTTGAGTCAATTGACGGCTCCTCCTCTATCTCCTCTCTCTCCCCCCCCCCTCTCTCTCTCTCTCTCTCTCTCTCTCTCTCCCAAGTGCATCTGTACAGGCGAGAGCGTGGGTGTGTGTATGCGTGCGTGTCCGTAAGCCTCGCGCTTCGTTTGTCGACGTTGTCGTCGCCGCCGCCGCCGCCGTCGCCGCTGCAACTGCACATCACCGCACAACCTTGGCCGCAAGGCTGATCGACGCACAAATTGCAAACTAGCCGACGACGGTGACGACGATGACTGCGACAACTGCGACGAATGATGAAGGAAGGAGAGAGAGATGTGTGTGTATGTGTGAACGCGTGGTTTTGTTGAGATTGTCAGAGGTGCGAGCAAGAAACGGGGGACCGATCATAGTGGAGAGAAATATTTTTCGTGGAGGTGCGTTTTTCACGCCTGTCCGGAAAACAATTGAGATATTTAGACGTTCTTTCCATTCTAACAAACTTGTGATATTCTGCTGTCGTGAAAGTTGTGACACATATAATCGTTTGATTGGAAACGGAACTTTATTCAAGCGTTTCAATAGTACTTTATGGATTTATGCTGATTTAAAACGAAAATCCATAATCAACAATAATTTTTACACAAGTATAAGATTTTGTCGTACATGGCTGAAGTTAATCATATTCTATTAAAGAAAAGCGTTTAATTAAAGAAATACCTTTCAGGCAAATTACAAAAGAGAGTAACACAAACATCTTTAATCTCTGAGCAGTCAGCGAAAAATCTCTTACAAGTTGGCAAGGCTATAGATTCCATCTTATCATTATTATCATCCGCAAGAGTCATAATAATAATAAAAATCACATCCAAGTCGATTCTCCTTATGCTCGCATCGCTAACCCCATACAAGTCGATAGTGAAAAGCGTTTACTTTATACACAAAAGTCCAGTTCTCTCTCTCTCTCCCCATGCAATTTACCGAGACGAGATTGTAGATAAATTCTGAAGCTGAAGGGCAGTGCGATCGGCGTTAAATCAACGGCGCTAAAAACGCCTGGCGATCGCCTTTTAAGCCAATAATTCTCTCCTCTCTCTCTCTCTCTCTCTCTCTCTCTCTCTCTCTCTCTTTCTCTCGAGCTGCACTCTAAGTAACGAGTTCGTCTACGGCACCGAGGGTATCCCCGTTGCTCTCGCGTCAATATATACATGGCCAGGCGGCCGTAGCCGCAAAAGGCTCTAATCACTCGACCGAGCGAACGACCACACGTATAACGTGTTGATCTCCCGATAAATTTTCTATACGTATAAAAAGCGTTTGGCGCTTTTTCTCTCTATCTCTCTCTCTCTTTCCTCGCTTAAAATCGTAAGCTTTGCACTTCATTAGAGGCCCGCGAGCAATAGTCTTGGGAAAACGACGAGGATCCTTGGAAAATAACACGTTCCGCCTGTGCTGCAGTGGTCGGGAGAGAGAGAAACCGGATACTGTACTTGAGCGTGATGAGAGTCTCCGTGTAGTAGCCATCGACTCTTTATATATATATATACATGTGTGTGTAGGTGAAACGCATCGTGGAATTTCGCCTCGGTGTATGGAAGCGATGTTTCGGTCGCGATAATGGGGCGATGTTAAGTCACGAGCCGCTGATAGCCAACCGTCCATTGGCAATATTACCCAGCTCTGCCTTATAATTTGCCGATTGCGAAGAGGATCTAGCTGAGCCACGAGTGTATTTCGCTAGTGAGCGCCGGATCTTTTTAATGTCTTTCAGATTCGCGCGCGCGAGCGCGTGGCGCTGTTTTATGGGAATGCGCGCAAACGTTTTCAAGCTGACGATATGATCATTACGCGGGTAGTTGATTTTCTAAAGTGAGGACTTTGGCGGATCGTATCAAAGGTATATGATGCTTTTTGTAATTGATAATAAAGGTGATTTTTTTTTTCACAGGATGCTTGTACAGTTAAAAGCACTTGATAATTTAGCTTATATATAATTAACAGATTCCCTCATTCGAGTTTGATTAAATTTTAAATTGCAATTGCGATTGGCCGAGAGGAAGAATAATCTGAAAAAATACATATTCGATGGAAGATGATAATTGTGGAATGAAATTGGACTTATCTATTTGAGACTCGCTAAAGTGATGCAGCACTTTTATCTTTATTAAACTAGTTGAGTTGAGTGGATGAAAGGATCAATAATTATAGGGATATCAGATTTTCCGTTTTTTAGAGAAATTTTTTTTCAAATCAAATTACTCGACCGAGATTGAACGATGAGATTTACTTGAAAATTGGAGAGCTTCTAGTTTTTATTATTGAGAACGTTCGAAAAATTCTTTTTGATATTCATTTTGTGTAACGTCATGAGACTGATGCACTTCATACATGCATATATGTGTATTTATATATATAGTATAAAATACATAATTTCTTTGTTTACTTTTATCTTTCAATAATTATAAGTATTTTATTTTTATTACCTGGTTCAAATTTCAAAATATCAGACAACACCATAAAAGGTAAAATTATTCTCACAATAACATATAATTATTAGTGATTAGGGAATAGTAGTTCTTAAATTCCAAGTGAAGAGCAATCACAGCCCAAACTGAATACCAGCCAATTCGTACATTTACTTCAGAAAGTCAAGCGCAAAAAAGGTGCCATATCAACATTTACAAAATTAAACCAATTTCTCCGTCGCTCTAACCGAACTCATTTCACGCCAGATAGCGCGAACTTATGAGAGCTGCGTAAAGTCCAGGCATGTGTATAACACACAGTCCTACTGCGCAAAAAAGAACTTCAAACGAACGAGGGTAAATCTTTGAGTAAAATTCAAACACACACACACCCGTTCATGACAGCGCGGAAACACGGAGAGAGTAGAAGTGAGGAAGAAGGAGAGAAAGCACGTGCGTCAAAGGGGTTAGAAGTTACTTTCAATTTGTAAGGCTCATTTAATAGCAAAGACGTGCGCGCGCGATCTCGCCGCGTCACCTTTTTCGTCACCTCTACACCCTCCTCTCCATGGCCGCTGCGCCGCCGCTATACCGAGAGAGAATCTCCTTTGTCATCTTAGCCGTCTTTAATCAGTTTCTTAAGGAGACACTTGAACCACTCGAAAGAGGCGAGAGAGAGAGAGAGGGAAAGATAGGAAAAGAAGCTCCGGTATCCGGGGTTATGAGAGAATAAAAATGAGCGAAATGCGCGTGTGCTCACGCTAGAGCCAATTTACATCGAATCAAGCCGTCGAGAGCAGCAGCAGCAGCAGCAACGACAAAATGGAATCGATATCTACGCGAGCCTCGTGTATTATAAGGCGGAGGAGGGCAGGGAAAAAAAGACACTGAGGGGTTCGCCTCTCCTTTCAGTTTCCTCGAAAGAAAGAGGGAGAGAGTGAGGTGGGGAGGAAGCCCCGGCTTTTCCAACCTCAAAGCTAATTACGTTACTGAATGACTCCGCGGAAAGTCAACGCGCCGCGCCTCGGTTGCGTGGACCTGCATTATTTCATCCCTCGCGCTCGACCTGAACAATCTTGCCGCTGCCTCTC
This sequence comes from Megastigmus dorsalis, assembly GCA_900490025.1. Taxonomy (NCBI): domain Eukaryota; kingdom Metazoa; phylum Arthropoda; class Insecta; order Hymenoptera; family Megastigmidae; genus Megastigmus; species Megastigmus dorsalis. Next base: position 20,573 of record UELU01137470.1, on the reverse strand, counting down.
TTCCCCTCACTCTCTCTCTCTTTCTCTTCCTCATCCTTACTCTTTCTTCTTTGCCTTCTTTTCCAGGGTTGCCGAAGCTGCCTCGTCTTCGGCTTTGAGCGCGACTTTGCTTTTCTTCGAGCGCGGAATATAAAGCAGCCCACCGCTTCCGTACTCCCATTTTATTTCTTCGTCTTTTTGTCGTCTCGCGCGGCTTATCCCAGTCTCTCTGGTTCTGCGTATCCCTCTCCCTCTGTCCCTCGTTCCCTACTATTTCTCTTGCGCTCTATCTCTTTCTATGTACCTGTGGCTACTGTGCGTCGCATTCAATGATCAACGTCACGGGGTGATTGGACTGATCAAATATTTTTCAAGGAATTCGAGTGTGGCTTGCTATATTCACGGAAACAAGAATTCTGAATTTTTCAGTTTAAATAGCTAGGATGAAGCTTTGAAGACTAAAATTAACGAATTTATTTTATTTGTCCAGTTAATGAAAGTGGAATCAGACAAGTTTAATAAGTCATTAGTTCTCAGTAGATTCATTTATATTTCTTTGCTAGTAAGTTAATAATTTTTTTAAAATTAATGCTTTTATACTCTAAACAACAGTTAATACTTTCATAAATTCTGTTAAGTATGATATATTAGTTGTACGAATCAATGATCATGTAATTCGAAAAAGCGTACGGTTTAATTAACAATTTTCTCACGTGTGAACGCACTTTTAATTTATTGATTTAATTATAAAAAAGCTATTAATTTAACCTTACACATACTGGAGAACTTTTTTGTGCTCTTTGAAATTTAAAGCTAGAAGAATCGTATGAAATACAATTAATTAGGCTATTAAAATCCATTGAAGCAAATAATATAACGCCTGGACGACAGCAGGCAACGAGACTACCACTATTTCGCAAAATAATACTCGCCATCGCGTCAATAAAGAAAAGGAAAGTATTCAAGGGTAAACGCGATGAGCAATATTCAACGGCAATATCAATAAAGCGAATACTTTATAAACATGTGAAAGCGAACTCGCGGAGAAAGTTTCTTATTAAATTCTGGAGGGTGCGACAGTAAATAAAAGGACATATCGGCTTTATAACGCGGCCTGGTGTAGGCCAGGTAGCAGGAGAGAAAGAGAGAGAGAGCAACGGCAAGGGAGAGCCGCTTATAGTCCCCATCGTTAAAAGTTAACTTTATTAAGTAATAACAGCGGTGTATGAGTGAGAGAGAGAGAGAGAGAGAGAAAGACCAGCAGCAGCAGCAGTATTCAGCAGAGCGAAAGGGGTCGCGGTATACATTTAAATGGACGATATTGAATTGCTTCCCTATTTGACGTTTTTACACCGCTATTGTCGATACACTTGGGAGAGCTCTGTGCCTCTTAACTGCGGGCGCGCGAGTCAACGAAGGGGGGCATGGGGGGCACGGGTGGTATTTTACGCGCGGCGGTGCGCCATTCCAGCCTTGTATTGCAAGCTGTCGCCGATATTTTGCAGGATGAGTCCTATCCAAACTTTCCATCCATCGCCACTTCCGCCATCTGCCCCCCGAGTCGGGGAGAGCTTGTAACAATTGCTCTCTCTCTCTCTCTCTCTCTCTCTCTCTCTCTCTGTTCATCTCACTCCTGCAACCACCCTCAAGTTCAATCGTATTTCAATATGACCGGGATAGCTGTGAGCGGCGCTCTCCAAGTTTCGAATGACATTGTAACCTGCCCTCCTTCTTCTCCTCCCTCCTCTATTCATGCCTCCTATTCAAATATCAAACTCCAGCGGATACTAGAGAATACACACGGTGCTTTAAATAATAATAATGCGGAGCCGGTTTAGCTGGCACCTTCTATAAGCATTCTAACAAGTGCTATGATAGCCTGATAATTTCAAGATGAATCACCTTCAGGTGTATTTTTAGGGATAGCTAAAGATATTTAATCTTATATAATTTATAGAGCGAAATTTTGTACATTAATATTAGAATCAAATATCACTCTATTAGGTAATGACATACTTTATACTCGGAACGTTGTTTCACACTGTATAAAACAAAGCAACCATCGATATTGAAACAATCATAGCGCACAAACTGGAATATTGAAATTAACGAATTCGTTTCGATTAGACAAGATTCCGCAACTATCAGGTTGCTTTTTCCAGCGCATCACGTGCATAAAACCGAAAGAACACAAATTGAAAGCCCAATAAGCCAAACGCGTGGCTTTATAGCTCATAACTCGGACTCGCATTTTCATAAATAATTGCTCAAACGGACGCGAGTCGCGCGTGTACACGCGATCGACGAATATCCTTAATAACAAACGAGCCGAGCTCATTCGCCTCGCGCGATTAGCCATTAATTAACTGTCGGGTCAAGCCAGACGACGTCGACACGAGAGAGAGAGAGAGAGAGAGAGAGAGAGAAAGAGAGAACCGTATAGCTTATGAACGGCCCAGTACCAATTTTAATCGGCTCGCGACGCGACCAGAGCTTTAAATGTTCCGCGTCGATCGTCGGCGCGACGAGGGAGACCGAGAGAGACGGTCCAGTTCGGCGTCTGCTAATGACGCACTTTATTAGTTTGTCATATCTGCCGGCGACAGCTATAGCGAACGAGCGAAAGAGAGAAGCGGAAAGGCTTGTAATTATAAACAAACGTCATAACAATACGCGGGGGGAGGGCGTAATTAAAGCGAGTCGCGTCTGTGCGAGCGTGCGCGGTGCGAAAAGGGAGGCACGGCGGGAATTTCTTTTTTCTTTTTTTTTTTTCAATTGGTGTATACGCGAGCAGAGCAGCTGCTGCGCTGATGCGTGTTTAGATAGGATGCGATTGTGTGCTATGACTCACTGCAGTATAGTCTGAATATACGTAGCAACGGACTGGAGATATGATGGTCGTGATTTTTCGGAATTAAGAGACAGCTATGCGTCTTACCTGGAACAGAAAATATTACATTTTTTTAACGACTTTAGAATAATGACTTGTTGTTATGGATGAATGAAGTATGCAAAAATGTGTTTTTATTGAACCAGTAGAATGAGTGCGTAGTATAGACAGACAGTATAATATTGTACAGGTAAAGAGTATATAGACATTTGCACGAGTTTCTTTAAACTTAATAACAAACCATTTTTGAGAAATTTTATGAAATAAACTATTTTTACCTTAATAACTACAATGTTTTTATAATATTTTTAGTTCGCCTAAAGTGAATTTCCGGCGCTATCGCCAATACGATAACTGCGCGTGAGAACCGCTAAACGATGGCTATTCAATTACTAGCCACGCCCCACGATACTTAACTTCTATGATCGAATAAGCGAGTTAACGTAACACTGCACGGAATACAAGTTTCTTATACAATTAGATAATATTATGCACTAAGATAATAAAAATTATTTTTGAATCTGCAGCATTAATAAACTCCATTGTTTATTTTGCCTCGTATTGATTTTTAATTATAAAGACATAACATTATACAAGTATATATGTGAAGTATTTTTAATATTCTCGTGGGAAGAAAATAATTTAATACTATTTAATTTATTATTATCAACGATAAATTTAAGAGCGTGGATACACATTATAGAAACAGGTAAACGTACAGCAAGAAATAAGGTTATTGGTTAAATGAAGAATTCTCCGAGTTAAAATAATATTTTATCCTGTCAAAATATTTATAATGAATATGCATCAAACACACACATGTATCTATAGACTGCAAAAACTAATAAATAAATAGTGAAAGATGTGTTCAATTTTTTAGAAAATATTTATTTTCTTCAAACTGTTTCAACTGTTATTCGCGATGAAAAATGGAAGATAATTCTCAGAAGAAAAATCTGCTTATCATTGATTTTATAAAACGTCCATTTCTTCTTCGTCGAACCGCACAATCTTTACAAGCACGACCTTGTGAAGTCATAATTATCTCTCTTTTTTTCATTGACAAAGACACACATACACACATTGAGCAATTCGTCATTGCTCTCCTTAACGTCGAAAAGCATTCAATAAATACCTGACGCTTACTTCCTGCATAAGTAAATCAAGCACCTCCACACGCAACAACAACAGAGCCCACATAGAGCCAACACACATACACACACACAGTCACACATGCACATACTTAAGCACGCCTTAAAGGGTCAAAGGACTCGGGCAAAGACCGGTCCTGCGGCCGTCAGCTCCCCCGTCAATATGCCACTCATAATAATATCCGCGCCGACACACAATATCTGACCGCGCTATGATCCAACGACTGGTTCATTGCCTGCACTACCTTCACCTTCCCTTACCTTTACAGATTTTCTCTCTCTCTCTCTCTCTCTCTTATTTTAAATACCCGACTCGGTCAATCAGAATTTTTTACTATAGTATTTCGTTATGCATGGGTTCTGTTGATGCACGTTTCAAGAGATGAATGTGAATAAAGAGAGGTGCTAAAGCACTGAGCGTTGTGTTTGCAACTCCGAGAATTTTTCGCTGCATTGATTGTAAAAAATAAATTAAGAATTTGTTTTGGTGAGATCGAGTGCGTTTCATTTAGCGGTTCATGGACTATTCCGAGAACTTCGATTGTTAGAATCGGAAGAGCGTGTCACTCGTAGTTGAATAAGAAATTACCGAATCTGAAATCTATCTCGATCTTAAATAATATTATTTTTAGATCAAGACTGATCTAAAATTCATTTAATTTGCGTCACACCTACACACATAATCTCTAAATATCAAAGAACACTTACACAAACCTGCATAAAGCATACCACTTATCCTGTAGAACGACTTTTGCTATTCCTTTGGTGCAAGAACGAAACGCGCCACCACAGAAATCGCCTTATGGCATTGATTCAGCAAGAAAGAAATACGAAACAATGACGCATACACAACACGCACGCAACATTACTTCCCTCGAAAAAGTCCGCAATCTGACAAATTATCCACATCATTGTAGACCGTGGCTTACGATATTTCACCGTACCTATAGGTCACAATATGAATGGACTTTCGCACTGCATATACGCGAGACCAGCTTGTTTATCTACAATTTTCCACCGAATAATGTACACAAAAGCAAAGCGCGTTCCGCGTATCAACCCGAGAGACTCTTGTGTACACAGTTCAACCTCACTTTCTTACAAAGCCTGCTCACACAAAGCACACGTATACAGATAGGAGAGGCCCAAGGTGGAAATTTCAAACGGCTTACATTATCTTAATCTTGCCGTCCCATAAAGCGATTACTCGCGCGGCCAGAGGCTGATTCAGGCTTACGCGCCTATATACGCAAATCGCATTACACGCTCTTTTCAGTGTGTTAAATGGCTCAATCAGCCGCGGCAACTGCACAATGACAAAAATGCGCCCCTTTATGGATCGCACATAAAAGGATAAGCAGGATATTCTAATCCCTTCGTCCACGTTGGACTATCTACTCTCCACGCGGAACTGACTGACAAACGCGTGCGCGCGCGCAGCAACGCGAGAACGAGACACTGGTAGCTCTCTATGAGAAACACCTGCACGCCGTGTACACATATGCAAATCGGGAATATACGAATGTATAATCTAGCTATACGGATGCACGCCTACAAACAGAAAGTTACGCGTGGACGTTACCGCATACACCACATCGTTCGTTGATACGTACCCACGTCTACAGACACCTATAGACACGAGGGAAAGCCGCAGACAAACCTACTACCATTGCTTATGCGTCGCTGTGTGTGTGTGTGTGTGTGTGTGAGCGTGTACGTATGCAACAAAGAAGCAGAGAGAAAGAGAGGGCGGGAGAGTGAGAGAGGGGCAGAACTCGAGCGTGTGTATCGCTTCGGACGCAGGTTGGGCGCGATCTGACAAATCGTAGCTTCATTACTGCCAATTTGTTTACACGCGCCAGTGGCGGCGGCAATGGCAACGGCCCCATAGTTCTGTGCGCGCGCGCCGCCAACGCGGAGAGGGCGCGACCGTACGTGATCCTATATATATATATATATA
>UELU01137470.1:0-14573 GCA_900490025.1 Megastigmus dorsalis | reverse complement strand
GAGAGAGAGAGAGAGAGAGAGAAGAATTGCGAATTCCCGGGTATTTATCAAGCGAGGAAAGCGAGTGAAGGAATGTCTTTGAACGAATTGCTGTCATCTTTCGGAATCGATACGCTAGCCTGCACCGACGACGAACAATGTCCTCGAGAGCTGAAAGAGAGAGAGAGAAAGAGAGAGTCCGTAGAGGAGGGATCGATCTATCGGTTAATTTGCAGTGTTAATTCGATTTTTCCGCGGGGAGGGTGAGTGAGGCCGTGTCGAATTCACAGATATTTTGTGAGTCGCGGTGGTGATTTAGATTTTTCTGTATAAAGGTAAATTTATAGGGCTATTGTGCTGATTGTATATGATATGTTGATTTTTGTATGATCGGCTACTTTTGGAGATAAGGGAATGGAAAGTGATGTATAATGAGTAAAGTACATTTTGATAAAAGCTTCAAAGTTTGACGAACGTTCCTGACCGCACCCTTTACTTATATAAATGTTAATAACCGAATTATTCAGTTTGAATGAGTAGTATTGCCAAATCATCATCAATCGAAGCGAGACCGAGAGCGAGACCTTTTTCACTTCCGCGCAAAGCACATACAACTATACACAGAAAGAAGCGAGGCTTGCCGTCAAAGGCAAAGAAAAGTTAAATAGCTCTCGGCATCGCGAATATATACGGAGCAATGCGCGCGGGAGGCTATCTATTATTTTTACGAGAGACGCAATGAAATAACGAGAGAAAAGCTTGTCAGAAGCGTGAAAAATGCCTAAAGCTTTTTAAGCGACCCCAAGCCGTGATAAATTACGCGTTGATCGACCATCCGAACTCGACTTCTCGAGAATGACCGACGGAGATGGGAGAGAGAGAGAGAAAAAAAAGAGGGAGAAAGTCGGCAAAAAAGCACGAGACAAAGTGAGGACTTTTGCTGTTTAAGGGGAGGGGGGGTCGGATAAAATTACTCCGCGGTGCTGCGTTGTAGCCACGCCTCACCCCATGTCTCCCGCTCTTCCTCTCTCTCTCTTTCTCTCTCTCGAGGGACACTCGTAAAAAGCTTCGGCCCGAGGAAAGACGCGAACGCGCACTCGGATACCCGACAATGCAAACGTGTAAAAAGAGTTACGAGGAAAGAGGTGAGTGGAGGGGTGGGGGAGGGGAGGAAGAGTGCGGCAAGTTTTCCATCTGGACTCGTTAAACGAGCCAACTCTCGAGCCACGATCTATCGGACATAGAGTTGAGTACTTAGTTAGGACGCCGAGGTAAGAAATTAAATTTCCCTCCTTTTCTCCCTCTGTTTCCCGCTCTGCTTCTTTTACTTTGTTTTTTTAATAGATTGTTTGACCTAATTTCATGCGAGAGCGCGGCGCAAAGAGAGAGAGAGAGGAAAAAAGAAATTCCCACAGTCGGAATAAAATTTAACGGCTACTATAGGGTTGAATGTCGGGAGGGTGGGTTGAGATTCGATGCGAGCCGGCGATACTTTTTATGAGAATGTCAAGTTTTAAAGTGGAGATAGGCTGATGGAAGGTCGCGCGTGCACAAACGCAAATTACTTTTTCGCCAATCGGCTGGATGCCGGGAGCGAATGTTTTGCAACGAACGAGCCAGAACTAAATAGCGTCGATTTCTCATTTTAATTACTATGCACAAATTGAATTTGATGCAAGAACAACCGCAACGCACTAAGGTGGATCATCCGAGCCCAATACCGTATTCGATTCAATAACGAATTTCCCTTTTCCAGCCTCGTCGCGTCCAGTCGAGAGGAAAGCAGCTCCTAGAGCATAAGAGAATTCCACACCCTCGCGGCCATACTTTCCGTCCCCGCCACGTATTCCGGCCCTCTAGGTCTTTCATCTTCCAGCCATGGCAGACCGCCCCCCCCCCCCCCCTCTGGGCCAACGTCAACCGCTATATAACGGCGGAGGCCCGCGCTTATCGGATATTAATTTAATACACGATCTTGCGCTCCACCCACTGCCAGCTGCACCCCTGCCGACGGCCGCCGCATCGAAAACCTCGTAAAAAGGGACATAAACGCCGTGGAGGTACACTATCATCCTTCCCTCTAGTGTATATATATATATATATCAGACTCTGCCTCGCCACTATATCTCGCCGCAAGAGAAAGATAGAGAGGGAGAGAGAGAGAGAGGAGGGAGAAAGAGAACTCGCCTCGCGTATATACACCAAGAAGTGCGAGCTATCACTGACAAATACCGTAGTAAATTTTGGGGTCCGGTGCCGCGCGCCGAGCGCGCGAAAATAAACCTCTATATACTTTGCCACTTGTGAGTTTCCGCCGCGGAATTTTTGCTCGTACGACCTCTCAAGAGGCTCGGCCTGTAGCGGATTTAAACGCTTTTTCCAAAAAATGCGGTACTTTTCGTTGTCGAGAGAAATTGCAAGAAATTCTGGCGTATTATTTTTGTTTATTTATTTTTTCTTTTTCGTTGTTCTTGTTGTTGGTATTTCGTTTGTTAACCGCGTATGATTGGAATGTCTGGCCGTAGCTGCTTTCAGTTTCAAAAGATAACATAAAATGAAAGTGTAGATTATTATTTTATATTAAATAAAGCATATCTTAATCATGAATTTTTATGATACAACAACATGGAGCCTTGAATTCTAAATATACAAAATTCCAGCTGACAATAATATTGATCGTTTCCATCTGGAGTCTAAAAACCAAAATGTATTCCGGTAACATTAATTATTAATTTGACCCACTGCAAATCCTCTAATTTAGTACCTAATATCGGGATTTCTTTTCCCGAGTCAAAAAAAAAAGTCAACGTCGCACAGCACTTCCTCGGGTGAAATGATTTCCGCGTCGACATTAGCATTTTCGGTATTCGCGCGTGCATACAAATTTACACACCGAACAGAGCGAAGATTATTTTTTTCTCTCTCTTTTTTTGTTCCTCGACGCGGGAGTCAAGAGGTGGCCCCATTGCTTATATACGTATAATACTTCGCGATGCGTCAAACACAGAAAGCCCATTAAGCGCAGACTAGCGTGTCGAACTCTCGCTCGCACGGTGTGTGTACGCGTTCAAGAACAATGCTATGTGCCATACGCGGCTTTCTCGGTTAGGGTATAACAAACCGAAGAAGAAGGAGCATTTCTTAGACGGGGAATGTGTCCCTTTTGCCTTGCCTCTCTCTCTTTTCAAAGTACCATTTCTCGTAACGCAAAAAGTTTTAAAAGATGCGGTGAACGTCTTTGCTTGTCGATGAGAGTTTTGTCGAGTAATCCATTAAATAACATTCTGCTCAATTGCAACTTTGAAAATTACTTTAATAAAGTCAAAGCTAAAATAATAATGGTTACACATTTAATTATCTACCCTAAATACATTAACGTTATAAAACGATGTATATGTTATATCCGCTAAGTATGTACTTTTGAAATTGAATATAATTAATTAAAACAAAAGGCATTCCAGGAGTTTTTATTTGCACGAAAAGGGTCTGAAATCCACTTTGATTAAATCCAAGTTTAAAAAGCTATTAAACAGCTACCGGAAAGACAACCAGTTGAACGACTTCTTAAACAGAAAAGTTTCCACGGGGAAAATCAGCTAATAAGCAAGTGAAAGCAAGAGGAAATGAAAGACAAAGACAGGAGCCGGACGAAACACAGTGCGCGTGAGCAGCGCAGGCGAGGTAAGGCAAAGAGGGAGGAAACAGAAAAAGCCGGAATGCAAGCGCGAAGAAGGAAACGAAAGAGTCAAACTCGCGGGCTACTAAGACCGAAGCTCGAAACTTTGCCACCGACTCGCGCCTTGTACGCCTCTCGTTGTATATCTATGTATATAGAGAGAGAGAAAGAAAGAGAAAGAGAGAGAGAGCTATACAAGCGCGAGTGCCAAGCTCACGTTTAATGAAACGAGCCGGAGCGTTTATAACAAAGCGCGGGCAGAGCGGCCCGATGTTAATCGCGAGCTCGTTCCGTGGGCGCAAAACTTTCGGCGAGCCATCTGTCCTGCCTCCTCTCTCGCACTCACTCACACTTTCTCTCTCTCTCTCTCTCTCTCTCTCTCTCTCTCCTCTCTCTATCCGTTTGCTTCCAGCGGCGATCCTTGTTTTCCGATATTACCGCGAGTCGCGCGAAAGTGTGGACGCGCATGTGTGTGGGTGGAGCGCGATATGCCATGAATGCGGATAAACGCGCAGCGGCGTCGGGGGCGGCGGCGGCGGAGGCAAGTGAACTGGAACGGGTTTCACGTGCCATTAGGTCATTAAAAATATCGGGCCTATTGCATGCCTGCCCCGCGACCTTTTCCTCTCTAATAGGATAGCTGCACGCGATAATGGCTTTCATCCTGCTACCTGGAAGTAGTCGCTCCCTCCTCCTCACCCCCCCCCCTTCCCCTTTCGCTCTCTCTATCTCGTTCTCTCGTTAAGTCTTTGGCGCATTACTAAAATAAATTCCGGTGAAACCAAGCGGAGAGCGAGAGAGAGAAAGAGAGAGAGAGGAAGAGGGGGGGGGGACAATTGCGTCGCGAATTGCTCAAAAATGAGTCTACATCCGGCTGCGACCTATACTGTTGTTGTGTTTAGTCCCTCTACCGATGTATATATTCATCCCATTCTCCGACATCGTTACAAATTTATCTCTTCTCAAAGCGTTTAATTACAAAGATAAAGCTGATCAATAATTGAATGCCGCTCAATCAGAGTTGCAGGCGATTCATTTGTCATTGTAGCTTTATTAGAATTCAAGGCAGGATGTTAAATTAGAATACGTGGCCGATCATTTGTATTTAAACTACACAATACATATTGCAGTTCCAATGATCAATTAAACGATAGTAGGGAGTGACTGTGGGAGTATCGTGATTTCGAGGGAAAAATCCAAATTGAAATTAGTCGAAGCCGGTGGTAAACCAAATTAAAAAGACGATAAAAGCACAAAGTGACAATAATTCCACCGTCTAATGTGTCGTAATCTCTAAATTGCTTGCTCCAAGAGAGTTTCTGTCTTAGACTCATCCTTCTCTGATTCTATCTCCATTACATAGTTTCAGACTTCTACTCGTTACGGACTCGGGCTGCATCGTAAACGCAATCTGAGCTACTTTGTATTATAACTTCGCCCTTTCCCTTTAGCTTTGAAACCGGCTAGAGTTGCGCGCTTTGTGCTTGTAATTTTTAAAAATGAAGTCTTGTGACGTGCCAGGGTTCCGCCACTGGTTTTCCGGCAAGCGAGCTGATAATGCTCTCCTTGACTGGGTTTTCGGACCCCAGTTACTTCGCGTAATTATATGATATTCCCACCCTATTACTTAGGTGCCTGTAGAGAGTGATCAGAGGCTACATATTGAGCGCTCTGTCGTCTCGGCTACTCAAGTCTATTATACCCATTATAGGAGAAAGGGCAGGGAGTCTCAGCTTAGCTAATAGTCAGTATCCACTTAGTTGGGATAAGGCGTCGTCTCGCTTTGATTCCGGGGAAAAAAGGAATGCTGGACTTGATGGTTTCTTGTGAATATCTCACCACGCAATGGGGTAAGATATGACAAGATTAATTCTTTATTCTTCCCGTGCTATCTCCTTTCTGTCACGTAATGGGGCAGATAGGCCTTCGCAGGGAAAACAATGGTGAGACGGCTTCTAGCTATTGGCTGGCATAAGGGACGTAATGGTCCTTATGCCTTGAATAGGCTGAAAACTAGTGAGAAAAGCGATATTTAAAACATTATTTGAACTATTTATTTCGCTGTTCTCTCTACACTTTCCGAGGATCGTCTCGCTGCTTGAGCTCGGCGCACTGCTTTTATAGCTGTGGCGGCGATTTGATCGGCTTCCCCTCTCTGCGATGATCATCCTTCTATCCCTGATGCCGCTTGGTGAAGATGGTTAGATTCGCACGTCTATGTGTGATTCGCATACAGTGCGGTTACATGTGTGCGCGTGTGTATTTATTCGCATTTAATAATTATTGCACTTATGTTATTGAAAAATACTAAATTATAGATTTTATTCTCTAAGTTACTTGAAATTATAATGCTCGTAAATATTATTATCTTAGTATTTAAATTTATCTTAACTATTTATTTTTAATATATTATATTAATACATTAGAAATTATTATTGATTAGGTGACAGGTGTCACAGTCTTTTAATCATTACTTTGTAAAGTATAATACTTTGATGCTTATTACTTTAATACTTTAGCGTATATTTCTTTATAATTGTCGTAAATAACAAGCCTTAGTTCTTGCGGCGATGCAGATTTGCAAGATACTAATTTCTGAAAGGTAATTCTTACAATTTGCACTCATATAATCAATATGTATAATATATTTGTCACTTGTTTTAAAACTCACACCCTTCTAGATTTTAAATTTCTGTTACAGTAATATTTCATTGTCGAAATGTACAAACTACAGAGATTCTTTTCTACCCTTACATTTACTTTTCATTTATTAAAATTTACTACCGATATTTTATGATTCTCTAACAATGCAATTCTATATGCGCAGAATTTCGAGGATGGATTAGCAGACGAGTCTCCGTTGCTAATGGTCTATTTTCTAACCATTGAAATAAATTGAACTGAGTCTGAGCTTACACTGAAACTAATGATCAAAATCGATAGTTGGAAAAAATATTATTCAAACTAGTTTCATTTAATTTTATACAAAGATTCCCCGAAGAATCTTTTAAATTACTTTGCTTTACCGTTCAGTTAAATTCATCAAATGACAAAAGGTCTATCAAGTCAATCAACCAATGTTTCCTCCACAATATTACCAAACAAATAACTGTGTATCTCGCGCAAAGTAGGAAATTCGCCTCGCCAATCACCCGTCCACTTCATTCTCCGTAATAAGCTAGAAGCGAGCGAATTAAGCATGCAGACTTGCGCGAATGCCAAGACTCCGGGTGAATAATCGTAAATCGAGCGCTGCGACGGCGGCGGCGGCGGCGGCAACGTAACAGAAAAGAGACACAGAGCCGCTGCCTGCCCCGCTCGGTGGAAACAAAAAGCCCCGGTACAAGCGAGAGAGCCAATGAATGGATCGTAATAAAACAAGCCTTCTTGAGCAGAGAGGAAAAGCGGAAAGAGAGACAACCACCACCACCACCACATCCACCACCACCACCACCACTAGCAGTAGCAGCAGCAGCGAGTGTCCATTATAACCTTGGCTGAAGGGAGCGAGCGAGAGCGCAAACTGATAATTCATAAAGAGGTCGTTACCAGCGGCTTTCGGCACTTAATTTCAGACGCAAATTGCCAAATTTATCACGCGCACAATTGAGCCTCTCTCGCACTCTATCCCCTCGGCTGCCGCGCGAAACCTCTCCACCTCCTCTGGCCCATTTCGCGCTCTCTACACACTCATTGAATACCAGGCCAGGGATATTGCACCAGTAGTGCAGGTAATCAGCCAATGAGGAGCCAGTCAACAGAAACAGAGACCGTAGGTGGGGGGACGAGAAAAGCTCGCGGCAAGTCTCCAGATGGAAGAAGCTACACACACACACACACACACACACACGCGCGAGAGCGCATAGCGAGATTCGAGAGCTAGAGAGAGAGAGAGAGAGTAAGTCGTATATAGTAAGCTCTGGCATGGCCTCGGGGTTATTTCAGGCAATTATCGTAGCGATGTTTAATCTTTCATGCTTCGTCGCCGCCTACAGTTGGCAGTTAGCGCCAAGGTGCATGCCAAAAGAGCCCGCGGAGACTTAGGGCGGAGAGGGGAGGGTTGACGGGGCGGGGGGCGGGGGGAAGGAAAGCAGATATCCCTCCCGTAGCCGACTAACTGGCAAACTGGAGTGTGCGAGAGAGCGAGAATATTATCCTTTTCCATTCTCGCTCTCGCACCGCGCGCGCTTCGGCTCTTTGTGGATGTGTCCTCGCGCGAGCTCGCACCTATAACTTCCGACCCCTATTATCTTCGCAGACACAGAGAGAGAGAGAGAGAGAGAGAGAGAGGGAGAGAGAGAGAGCGAAGCTTAAAGGGGGCAAGAGATTTTCAACTCCTAATTCAACGGGCATTTACGCTGTCGTTCTCTCTCTCGCCCTCTCTTCCTCTTCCTTTTCCTTCGCTCTGCTCTCTCCTGTTTTTTTTGTTAGAAAATATAAGCTCTCCGGCACTTGGCAAGATTCTCCCTATCGCGGAGGAGCGGCGCGTTTATTTTTATGTCACCTTCCGGCATCCTCTACGCTCGCCGATCGTATCTCTAACCCTTATTTTCGCTGTCGCGCGCTCCTCTCTTTTTATTATCGCTTTTATTTCATCTTTCGCTGCTGCCGCCGCTGCCGTCGCTGCCGCTACCATATTCCATCCACTATACTATTTCTATTGGGATTGCAAGCTCGACGTGGCCCTGGTGTTTATTATGTTTTTCCGATGCATACTTCTCTGTAACTCCCCTCTTTTTCTGCCTCTTTTTGTCTTCCTTTTGCAACTACGCTTTCTGTGTGAAAAAAAAACCACTTATTTTTTCGATACACACAACGGATTTGTTATGTGATGAATTCAACGTGAATGGCAATGTTTTCAGATAAATATATAAAACTATACCGCCTTTCCGACAAAGCTTAGTATTCAATTTATTTTATGTTCTTCTTGTTATTACGTCTTAGAAAAATGTCATAACATAAGCGACATTGTTTAAGTACTTAAAAATGAACATCTGTAGTCAATAAAGAATCGCGTTACGTATAGAAAAACCAAGAATTATTTACTAGTTATTTATGCAAGCTTTAATTATGTTCGTTCACAGAATTGATAATAGTTTCTCAAATAATTACACTCAGCTTTGCATAATCTTGTTTTTAGCTCTGATGTCATCTCACCTTCCTCAACCGACAAGCCTTTTTTCCGTGTTCAACCAACTCCATTAAATTGACTATTTTTAAACTCTCACTCGCACTCACATGCGCACAGCTAATCCACTTTATTAGCTAATAGATTCCCATCGCAAAGATTATCGCCATTGAAAAGCCAGCAGCAGCAACAGCAGCGAACGCGAGCAGCAAAACAAAACACATTAACAACGGCCACTCCACCTTCACTAATTCGAGCCTTCCGCTGTAAACGTACGAATCGGACCTCAATCTCATCAGCCGGCGATCTCTCCCTCGAGAAAACTCGCAAAAACAGCGCCTTCGCGTAGAGAGAGAGAGAGAGAGAGAGAGAGAGAGAGAGAGAGGCAAGAAAAAAGAAAGCAGCTTCTTTCCACAAAGATCCGGCGGCGGCGACGGGCGTCTCATTCAGTGCTCGCGGCAGAGGCGCATCCTTCGTTCGAGGGCACTCGCCGCGCCGCGACGTTAATTCACAACAGGCTCCCATTTGTCCACTCCGTCTACCTTGTCCCGGCTGTGCTGCTGCTGTTGCTGCTGTTCGTTCCGTGACGGTGACTCGCGCAAAGCCCAAGGAGCAAAGATGAGAGCGACAGCGTCGACGTCACCGCGAGTAAACCGCTCTATCCATCTCTCTCTTTCTGTCTCTCGCTCTGAGTTGCTATATATCTGTATACACACGTGTGCCGTATGGGCGATGCGCCCGTTGACTTGTCAGCGCTTCGTTCTCTTCCTCTCTCTCTCTCTCTCTCTTCCTCCTTGTCTTGCTCCGCAGTTCTGCCGCTGTGAGCGTTATTGCCTGCCTTTCGCTGAATTTTCGTCGCTTGAGCGCTGCACTGCCCTTGAAAGTGTTTGCTGCGGCGGTGTTTGTGTTTCTATGCTGGGATTATGTTGTACCTTTTTGTTTGAAAGAAATATTTTCGGTTTAGCTGAGGTTTTGACAGATTGAAAGATGAAATATCGAATAGTCGAAGTAATGGTAGCTACAAGAAAAACACGAAATATTGGGAATGCCTTACACTACTTATAACTACGTACTCTATAAAGTATCATTTTTATTAATTTGGGGCAGTTTTTTATTAAAAAATATTTTCTAATTACAAAATCAATTAAAACCGCAATAACAAAAGCGAGAACAAAAGCGAATGAATGGGAATTATGTTCTATCTCATTAGAATTAAAGTATCGAGAAAATCGAAATAATTCAGTTGCGAGAAAATTGGTCTGACCTAATTAGGATGTAACTACTTTGCATACATCCCACATTCCACATTGTTGAAAAACTACTCTCATCATATTTTCAGCCTCCTTGCAAAAATAAACGTGCTTTCGTTCTCCCAAATAATAGTAGTACGAAGTCATATATATAGCGCACTATAACGCGTCATCGCGAGTCAAAACGAAAAGTGTGGACGTACACAGAGAGAGAAAGAGAGAGAGGAGAGAGAGAGAGAAGAGAGAGGAAGAAACGTCGCGCGGTGCGACCTAAACGTTTCGGCGCCCCCATCAACCGCCTGTTACAGATCTCGCGTGCGCGGCCTCAGCTCCTGCAAGCAAAACAATTCGAGAGAGAGAGAGAGAGCCACAAAGGAGCTTCAAACGCTCGTCGGCCATCAAAGCACGCGCTACCAGCAACACAGAGAGCGAGACAGAGGAGCGAGACTCGGCCGGTCTTCTACCTCATTAAATCACTCTTCATTTGATCTCCATTCGTCACTTCGCTACACCGTAATGCCGCCCAAACTTTCCGCAGATTCTCCGCTTCTCTTCTCCCACTCTCTCTCTCGCTCTCTCGCTCTCTCGCTCTATCCCTCTCTCTCTTGACGCATCTCGCAATCGAGCCCTCAGTGCTGTAGCGCGGCTCTTTCCCCTCGCTGCTGCTGCTGCTGCTGCCACCAAGCTAGAGAGTAGGTATATAGTTGGAGAGAAGAAGGAGACGAAACTACGAGATCTCGCGACCTCGCGGAGCTTCTCAGAACTTCGCTGAACGACAGAGACAGAGTCGGCCCGCGGCTTTTCTCGTCGCCTCGTCTTTAATTAATATTCTCGGAAAGGCGATAATAGCGCGCTTGCGTATCCCCCCCCCCCGCCCCACTCCCTCTCTCCCTCTCTTCTCTTTCTCACTCTCTCTCTCTCTCTCTCTCTCTCTCTCTCTCTCTCTCGCGTGCGCGCGCGTTCTTTTTCATTCGCATATAATCTCTTCTTTCCGTCGTCACTATTATTTTATAATTATCGAACGAATATTATTTGCTGTTGAAGAAAATTTCGAGATTAGGCGCTTATACGTTTTAACGGGTTGCTCTTTAATAGAATAGTGATAATGATGTAGGATATAAACTCCAGTTGGCCAATTTGAATAAAATATGAATGTATATAATTTATTACATTTCATGTTGTACGTGGAAAATTTTAGCATTTTCATGAAGTAAATTTATTTTTACGACATGAATTTTTTCTTAGCTTATTTGGTGACCCTGGAAGAATTTAGAGCAGTCGGACTGGTCTGTCCACGAGTTTATCGCCAGATTCATTCGCGAATATTTAGCCGGAAAAAAATTGATGTACTATATATACGCTCAACATTTTTGAGCGAAAAATCACTCATAGAACATGTTTCACATTTTTTGACTTGATTATCACCCAATATGAGTGGGATTCGTGATGTCTCTCTATTTGATTGAGTAAGAAACAACTAATGAAACAGTCACTCAAATAGATTAATTCAATTTACCAATTCTTAAGATAACTGATACCTATTAATCGGAAAGAAATACATGTTGAAAAAGCAGCTCACGGGGTATCCGACGTTGAATAAAAAAGAACGTATACGATATCTTTTGATGGAAAATGCATTGCGAAGATAATCAATAAAAGCTACACCACCGACAGGGCAATACGTTTTCCCACTGATCAAACGGTAATCCCGACAATTTCGAGCAATAGAAACATTAGCAGAGCGAGAGCCACGCTGCCTCGTAAAAGCCCGTTAATAAATCCAAGCACGCCGACAATAATCCTTAACACTTCATAACACACATCAGCTTACAGCTCTTAAATTAAAAAAAAAATGACAAAACGACCTTCTCCAGCTCTATCTTATTTCACGAGAGCGCCTTCGTCCAGCTCTCGACCGCTTTGTCGCGGCTATTGCATCAAAGCTAGCGCTCTCTCTCTCTCTCTCTCTCACTCTCGTGTTATAAGCGCGTGGGACGTCGTGGCCGTGCGCCCGACGACGCCGAGAGCTGCAAAAGAAAACTTAGACGGCGAGGATGTAGCTACACGCGCGCGTACAAACACACGCACACATATCGCTTTCGTAGCCAATGGCAGGGTATAAAAAAAAAGGAAAATAAAGTTGGTGCGGCGTTATTCGAGAACCTAGAGAGTGAGACAGAGAGGAGAGGATATAATGGGGCGTACAAGGAGGCGAGCGCAGTGAGACCCTCCAGGAAAGACGGTTAATAAGAGCAGGCGACTACGCTGAGAGAGCGTTATCGCTTAATCTCGTGGGAGAGAGAGAGAGAGTGAGAGAGAGAGAGAGACTTATGGAAGGTCGATTCGATCTGGTTACTTATTCGAAGCCGCGCCGGATAAATTTTCCTCGCGAGTCTTAATAGACTTTAAAGCCGAACTCTGCTCTGCTTTGCTCTGGACGTGTGTGTGTGTGTGTGTGTAAGGGATAAGAGTGTCGATTCTGTTTCATCGGCCTGTGTTGTTCTGGATAACGAGTTTATGTAAGTTTCGATGCCTCGTTATTCGGTGCACATACATCGCTTTCGTTTGGGAACCGTAATAATTTTAGCGCTGAAGGCTAGATTTTTATATTGCTGTGAAAGGGGTACGACAAGATGAAAAAAAAAACGAATGTTTTCGTTCGGATACTCATTAAAAAATCTAGTATAAGCTTAATTTAAATTGCGTACACACAGAAAGCGGACGAAATTTAATTACATTTTTTCGCAGAATTTGTTGCAATCAATTGTGCTCGCGTTCGCGATGTGATGAGCGAAGCGGCGTTTTAATATAAAAAAAAATAGGGAACCGTTTTATGCTTTGACAGAAAAAAAAACAGTCACCCTTGCGTGCTCTGAAATAACAGCGCGAAATGAATAAAATATGTGCGAAATAGATCCGTCGGCGGAATAAATTACTTTTTATATATGCGCGGCCTCGAAAACGTTTGTTTGCAGTCGCAATTAAATCGTTCTGTTCGAAAAACGTAATAAATCAATTAGTATCAAAATATAATGTTCAATTTATTAAAAAAAAGCAATCATACCAAACTTTGTTTATTTAAAAGAATCAAAGATTATAGCAGTTAATTATTATTGCGGGACATGGATTTTAGGGAAGAACTCGCTCCATCACAGTAGGCATAAAATAATTAGTCGCTCAAAGTGGAAACAATGCGTCGAAGAATACAACAGCAAGAAGATGCTGCGTAATCCTAATTACGAATACAAATCCCTCTTTATAAGTAAATCATCACAGCCTTCCGTTTAAGCGCAGCATCTATCCCCGGGTTAAATGACTCACTCGTAACGGCAGCAGCAGCAGGAGCAGCCAAGAGATCGACATGATTGGCCGCTATTAAAAGCACTTAACTGCTGCTCCTTATTAAAATACCCAACAGTTTTTCAACAGTCATGATGTAATGGGGCAATTGACATGGAAAACTCGACTCGTTTAGTTCCTTAATGAACGAGCCTCTGGAGGATAAGCCTTGTTACAAGTTCTTATCGCAGCCACAATGCCATTGCATTCGAGACACACTCGACAATTTTTCTTTTCTTTCCACACGCGCCAAGCAAGAATTTTTGTAACGTGATTAAATTAACATTACTATTATTTATATTCTCCGATATTAGCATCAGTCTTTACAAAATAAATCTGATATTATTTTCAGTAAGTAAGCAAGTAAAAATATAGTATAATTTAAGCTTATCAGGGAACGCTCAAACATAATCTGATATGCAAACATTGCGTATCCCATTTAACATAAGCACTTGAAAATACAACTTAGCAGTAATTAATCATACTTGCAGGTTCACTTAGGAAATGCAAATTTGCACCTGCAAACGAATATAATTCATCTGACGCGCAGTGACAGCTCGTGGCGCATTAAAAGCAGTTAGGCTGTCAATAGTTCCGATATTTCACACTTGAGAATTCGCGGTGTATATCGACAAATTAGCAAGAGAAGATCTAAGAGATGTAAATGTAGAATAAACACCGAACGCGTGTATATACAGCACAGAAACATTCGTGTCGACGGAGAAAATCGAATCTCGTTATAGATATAATCGGTCGTGTAGGAAACGTTGGAAATCGCAAACGCAAATAAATGGCCCAACTGCGCCGAACATTAAAACATCTCGGGGAGCTTCATGTAAATCTAGTATAGCATTGCATTTTGCATTCCGTATATATCCTACTGATATAATCGGGTCAGCTCTGAATAAAGGATATCTACATCTAAACTTTAAATAACTTTGCATATGAATATATATCCAAAAATAGCGTCCTCATACATGCGCGAGCTTGTACCACAATTCCTCTATGATTCACTTTATTTGCGTACCACAATTTATTACTTGTAAGATTCACGAGTATTCAAGTGCATCTAGTATCGATAAGCCACAATAAAAATTTCAGAACCCACGATTCTACAAAGTACAAGCTTATTGCAATAATAGCTATACAAAAATGTACTTTCTTAAACAACTATAATATATAATATATAATATATAATATA